>CM025627.2:10717602-10750102 GCA_014621495.2 Entosphenus tridentatus
TGACCCCACACACCTTGACCCCACACACCTTGACCCCACACACCTTGACCCCCACACACCTTGACCCTGCACTCCGTGACCCCACACACCGTGACCCCACACACCTTGACCCCACACACCGAGACCCCGTATATCGCGACCATGCGCACCATGACCTAATTTTGACCCCACGCACCCTGACTCTGTACTCCACGACCCTTTACATCCTGACCCTGCTGACTTTCGCGCATGTGCACCTTGAACCCTGTGCGCTCTCACCTCGTGCACCTAAGGTGCGTTCCACAGGGAGAGAAGGGATGTTTGATGTCTAATGGGGACCCTGGCCACGTGTCTCGCCTGCCCAGTCCGCATTAGACGCTTGTTCTTCGCACACGGTGTCAACGCTGGCGTTGGAATTGCCTTTTGTGTGTTAAATACGACATCGGGCGGGGTGAGAATTCCCAGCTCAGCCACAGGGGAGCTGTTATTTAGTGTCTCGAGTGGAGTACATTGAGTGGACAGGCGTGGAAGGTGTCATGAATGACAAGGGAATTAGGTCAAACCAGGGCTTAAATTCAGCCAGGTCTGTTTGGGTCAATGACCCAGAAAATGTGTCCGCACACGGCACACCGCATCCAGTCCACTTCTCACTATGGCTGTGGCTACTAGTCATGTGCCACCCACTTCAGTTTATCACCAATCCTGAACATGTTCAGTGAGAAATGAAGCCCTGGGTAGAATCCCATGGTCATTCTCTCGCAGTTAATTCATGTAATCTTGCTACTTAGCCATTATTATGGGCTGTGGGTAGCAGCGGGCAGTGCAGAAAAAATAATTGTTGTACCATACTTCTACGCTCCCTGCCTTCACAAACCTGCGCTCAATAGCCTGCACTACCGGCCTATGTGTAGGATTTTTGATATGATGAGGTAATTTCTTGGTATATTCCAGCTTCCTCCTGCAGGGACACTGTAGAACTCTTTAAAGAAGTGGGCAATGATTCCAACAAAGAACCCTCACGGAAAAGTTTCCAGAGACTCAGTGAGGCTTTTGCTGGGTAAATAAAGCCCTGCCATTATGTTATATTCGCCCATTGAGGTCTGCGCCTGATCGTTTACTGGGTGATTGGCTCAACCTAATGTCTGGCACGAGTTGTGCGCAGACGCATTCTTGATAGTCTGTGAAACATCGCGCTTTCCGTCGTGATAGGACCGAACAAACAATTTTAATGAACAAGTGAGACACTGCGCAACTGTGCGCAGAAAAAAAAAATATCAATTTCATTGGCAGAACTCAAAACCGCTTGCATGGCCTCGCACCGCAGAGGTCGAAGGCGTTTTGGTGCAAGGTCACCATTGCTCGAGGCTATTTCAAGCCCAGGATTTCTCGTCCCACATAGCAGTTGCATGACTCTCGTCTCAGACTGTTTTGGAAAAGAAAAAAAATATATATCCGTGGTGGCCGGTCAATGGCTCTTGTCACTCAGACAATAATGGATGCAAAACGCCTGCCACTGTAGTGTCCATGTGGCTGTGTGCTTCATTTGACTCAGACCACCGCTGAGTGCTGAAATTGTATACATAAATCGCGGATATTTGACGCTGCCAAATCGCTCTTCATAGAGCATGGAGAACAACGTTTGTGTGGTGGTGATGGTGGTGGTGATGAGAGAAGCAAATTGCATTCGTGGCACGAGTGCAGCCGTGGGCATCATCTTCCACGGCGCTTTCCCAGCATCGCCTGCCAATGCTGTTCTGTTTCTTCCTCCAGTTCCTTGGCCTTCTGAGCCATTGGGCCACGTGACCGTTTCCTTCATCAATACCTCCTTCCCGCGGTCTCTCTCCACTTCTCTCTGTCCGTCACTGCGAATTTCAACTGAGCGAGCTCCCATCCCCATCCAGTGTTTGATGTTTGACGTCCGGTCAGACCACGCCCGTTCTCTTCCCTGAGCACCTTCCAGTGTTCCCTCCATCGCTGTCCTGTCCAGCCGGTCACCATTCATCCTTGTCACGTGCATGAAATATTGCGGGATGCTGTGGCTGCAGGAAATGTGCAGCTCATTTCTTTGCCTGTGATTTAACTCAAATAACACATTTAGAGAACGCACGCATGTTAAAGACGTCCGGTTAAAGGCATCGTTCTGACTGTTAACCCTTTCCCGTTCCGAGATGTCTGCAAGTTGCAGGGTGCGTCCCATTCGCCGCTGAATCTCGGAACGCTCCAGCGCTTAGCGTTCATTTGATTGAGAGAGACATAGCGCCGTTGTTTTTAAAGACCTTGTATTCACCGCAGAGAACTGTAGTGACACGACCGCACTGTACGATAGCTGCCGTCAAACTGTGCCACACGCCCCTTCCTCATGGCCTTGTCAGAGCCTCAGTGCGTCTTCGGACGTGGAGACGTACCAATAAAGTTATGTTATTTTATTTATGATGCTGATGATGCTGCTGCTGATGCACATGACAATGATGCTTGTTTTCACAGGAAAGCCTCATTGAGTCTAAAGGCGATTTATCCAGAGTCCTGCCAAGTTTTCGCAGTAGGGGGCGATGATGCTGCTGTGTGTGATCCCAACTGAGTAATTGGCAAGTCCATTATTAGTATTGGGATGTTTGGCCAATACCAGTTACATTTTATGGGGTTTTTTCTCTGTGGGAGAAAACTCGAGAACCCAGAGGAAACCTATGCAGAATTGACGGGGAACATACAAACCCCACACAGAACATACAAACCCCACACAGAACATAAAACCCCACACAGAACATACAAACCTCACACAGAACATACAAACTCCACACAGAACATACAAACCCCACACAGAACATACAAACCCCACACAGAACATACAAACTCCACACAGAACATACAAACCCCACACAGAACATACAAACTCCACACAGAACATACAAACTCCACACAGAACATACAAACTCCACACAGAACATACAAACCCCACACAGAACATACAAACTCCACACAGAACATAACCTGCGTCGGGAACCAAACCCAGGTACTTCTCGCTGTGAGGGGCAACTATTACCACGATGCCACCTTGCTGGGCAATGACAGTGATATTGCGATCAAAGATGATGTGACAGGCAACACCAAATGACAAAGAAACGATGGAATGCCGTGTGGCTACGATTCATCCACGTGACCCTTCCCTGTGCGTCGTCCGATGACGCTTGCTCCCACCAGCATCCCCATCATGGACGTGCTGGTGCGCCTGTGCGCGTGGTACCGGCTGAGCCCGGCGCGCCACGCGCTGGAGCTGTACTCGCGCGTGGACGGCCGCCTGCTGCCCTTCAAGCCCAACACGGCCATCGGCAGCCTCCCCGTGGGGGCCGTGCGGCTCATCGAGCGGGAGCCGCTGGACACGCGCAGGGCCCACCGCTCCAACGCGCCCGAGGTGAGATCCTGCCGCCCCCCCCCCACCCCTAGGTGAGCCCCCCTTGAATTGAGCCCTTCCCCGAGGTGAGCTCCCCCGCCCCCCCCCTGAGAGTGAATCCTCCCCAAGCGAGAGCCTCATCGGTGGCCGTGGCGCCGTCGTCTGCCGCGACCGCCCCAACATCACCACCACTCATCGGCAGTAGCAGCAGAAGCCTCAACATCATCAACAGCAGCATCACCAGCACATCAGCCGCAGCATTGTGGTCTTGAGCAGCAGCAGCAGAAGCATGATTATTATCACAAGTAGAATCATCATCATTGGCAGAAATAGCAATATCATCAGAGAATCATCATCAATAATGTCTCCACCTATCTTAAAAAGGGATAAATGTTCATGAAATACCGTGGTGTCGGAAGTACTCAGACAAACTTTGACTTTTTCATCCTCGCTGGGGTGACAGTGGTGGTGCATTTAGCTTTGGGTATTTGTCAAACCAGTGAGAAACTTTGCGGCTTGCGCGTGAGCGTCAAGGTATGGTGCGGCTTCCATCCAGCAGCGGAATGGATGGCCGCAAAGAAGTAACGGTAAAACCCGGACACTCAGCGTGGGATGACGGAGGCGCAAAAGAGTCACGCGTGTCGCGTTCCCTCGCGCGTCGCACATTTCGAAGTCGGTAACAAATTGCCAGACGCTTCCGTTGCGCGGCACGCTGCCTGGCAAGAGCTGCACGCGGCCCAGAGGCGTGGGACAGCTTTTGCGGTTCCCCAGTTCAACGCCTAAACACACGTCGAAAAGCACGTACACAGAAAGCAGCTGATAAATAGATGGCGCACTCTGCTGCGCTCTGGAACGCGGCTCTGGCAGGACATCGCGTTACAGAGCTGGATCGAAGCATTTGTCGTCTCGTTTTGCTCCTGGATGTTTTTTTTCTCTCTCTCTAAATATTGCCTGCATCTTTAAGCGTTTGTCTATGCAAGGGAGCAGACGATTATGGATGGATCGGATTAACCGATTCCACCCCGTCTTGGAGTAGGCACGAAATAATTCCCGTTGTGACCGATTGGTTTGCCCAGGGTTCAAGTCAAATTCAGTCAAAGCGTCTCTCTGCTCAAACGGGTGATAAGCGGCCATCATCTACATCACTGAGCCAGTGGTGGAAAATCCACATTCCCATAGCAGGAGGTCTTGTCTGCGTCGGATATTTTCCAGCATTTCGTGAAAAATTTTTGCAAACTAAAGATTATTTTTTTATTGCCAGGAAAAATTCCTTTTCCATCTCCATTGGCTGTCACCGGTTTACTGACTAAATAGGGCAGTTTAGGACCATTTCATTTTGACATTTCAAAATATTACTCGATGAGATAAACCAACTACAAACGAGTTCATTCTTGGTGAATGTGCTTGCAGCACTTCTATTTTAGTTTAAGTCGATGCAGTTAATTTTGTTAATGACGGCATCCCAAATGGTCCCAATTTGCTGACCACTGGAGCCTCATTTATGGTCCTATAAATACCGCTTTGAACGCTGGGTCACTGTGAGTGAATTCCATCACGCGGTGACTCACGTGGCTAATAACACACACAGACACGAGTAACACACACACACGAGTAACGTGCACACACGAGTAACAAACACAAAGTTCCCCTGTGTAGCCTCCACAGGTTGTTGTGAAGAGTGCCGTTAGCGAGCACCTAATAGGCGAGCACTGCTCAGGGTGGTGTGGCCAGGACCACCTCTGTCTCCCCAGTGCTGATGTTTACACGCCACACCAGAGAGACTCATTTAAAGCTGAGTCGACCTAGGGGAGGCCAAGGGCGGATTAGCCACGAGCAGAATGAGAAATCGGGGCCCTGGGTTAATTGCGAAGTGCGCTAACCACTATGCTACCGTTCCCTTCGTCAGAACACACGCACATTCATTCACGTGCACGTCAATGACGCGATCTGAGCACATTCCTGGTTTTCTTGGCAAGAAAACAAAAGAACCCCGCTCTCCGACCCCGGCAGCGAGTACCCGCTATCAACCAGGCATTTAAAGCGCCGTTTTAAATGTCATAAGTAAAAGAGCATGCTGGCGCTTTGAGAAACGACGTCCTGCGTGTGCCGTGGCCGTAGATTAAGCAGGAGCGTCACGAGCAGGAAATATATCCCTCTGCTCCGGGCTGTACCGTCCAGAGATATGTGGCCGTGTTAACTTGATGGCTTGTGAAGGTGAAACGTTTAGCGCTGCTGTGTGGATTTATCTTCCAGTCTGGGTCAAACAGAGTCTCCACCTGGACGGCGCAACACTGAGCCGAATGACTTGACACCGATGTTTTGTCCTGATGAACAAAAACCTCGTGGCTGTAAAAACAAAACCAGACGAGGCCTCTACCAGTCTGTGGAAGCCAACAGCTGTTCTTGATGTTCACTTCCACCGCCACAGATGAGCACTGCCCCACAGCAATTTCAAGAATGGTGATAATTTTGACACTCTAACTCATAACACCGTAACTTGTCACACGGTGACTTGCTACCGACAACAGTTTCCCTCCCCAGATGCGTTCCGCAATGTCGGCCTCTCAGCCGTGGTGCAGGAAGCCCAGCGGCTCATGGGCTCATGGGCTATAGTTTTAGTTTCCTCGGGAGCGAGACGCACTCCTGCGGCTCTCCGACACTGTTACGTCGTGTTGCTTGGGACGATGTTGCCCGACGTTTCGCTCCACGTGCCGGGGGTTGCTTCAGGAACTAAATTCAGCAGGCGACACAACCCGAGAAACACGCCGCGTAGCTCGAGAGCACGAATGGCGGCTGCCTACACAGAGCTCAAACGCACCACACACCCTTGTCTGTTTGCCCGTCCATTTATTAACACCCATGGATACCACAACAGCGGTTGCCTTATTATGTGTATCAACCCACCCCTGCCATAGGAATGTGGAACTTCCACCACTGTCTCGGGGCTGTAAACGGGTGATGAACACAGCCGTAGTGCCCATACGAGACCTATAAACAAACTTTGATCATTTTGTCACACCTAAAAAAAAATGGCCCGTTGCATCATGTTGTCATTTGGTGTGTGATTGCGCGCGTGCGTGCGTGCGTGCGGACAGCCGACGGTGCGGCTGGTGGTGAACCTCTCGCGCACGCAGAAGGAGTTCCTGCGCGTGAGCCGGCGCGTACCGCTGCGCGTGCTGCTGCCGGCCATCGCGGCCAAGAGCGGCCTGGAGCCGCGCTCGCTGCTGCTGTTCCGCGACGCGACGCAGGCCGAGCGCGTCGACCTCGCGTGCTCCCTCGCCGAGCTCGGCATCCGCGAGCTCTACGTCGTCGACACCAGCAAGGGTGAGAGAGGCACGCGCGCCCCTTGACCCCCTGACCCCCGCCGCCGCCACGACCTCCTCCTCCTACTATCGCGATGTTATCGGGGGGCTGCGGTTCGAGCTCGTGGGCCGTAATCCCGATTATTCAGTCAACGGTTTGCTCGCCCGATTAGAGGGCTCGTCCGATTACGCGAGCAATCGGAGGGCACGGCGTTCGCTGGGAAGAAAGCCTCTCGCCTCTGTGCCGCTGGACGGGAGGTGACGGACGGGGCTTTGGTGGCGTCATCGGCATCATCAGCCGCGTCACTGTGGCCGTGGCTCGTCGAGAGGGTTTCCAGACTTCGCGAGGCAAGATGTGGGGAGCGGCCGCCATTTTAAAAGAGGCCAGATTAATCTACCATAAAAAAACGTAGTTGCTTTAACTTTTAATTCAGTTAGTCTACCGAATCGACGAATGTTCCCAAAAGAAACACACATCTTGGATTGCTATCGACATCCATGAGTCTCATCATCGATTAAAAATAATTCTGCAGGAAAAAATTTTCTGAACTCTTTTGAGCGTGGCATTGAGCGTGGCAGTGTGTTGTTGGATAGCTCCTGCCTGGATCACCAGCCAAACCAAGTAATATTTGTGAAATGGACCACACCCTGCAGATGAGATACAGAATAGTACATACTAGTCGAGGTTTTGTCATTTGGCCAAAAGACACATTGCCCGATGTACGTAATTGTAATGTTATTCAGTGATAAAACAGACACACACAGCTTAAATATTTATGTATTTTGTAATAATATTTTTTATTTATTTGTTTACTTGGGAAAGGAAAGGCACACCGAGTCCCAAGCTTCTCTTCATTGGGGTATATTTGGCCGGCTCCGTGTTCCAGGATTTATTTTGAGTGTGGGAGGAAACCAGAGTGCCCGGAGAATTCTCAACGCCAAGCTGCATGCGCGCGGGTCACCACACTCGGGGAAAGTTTGACTGCGCTCGTTTTTGTGAAAAAATTGTTTGTAAAATAAATGCAATGCTTGTTTATCTGTACTTATTTACACTTCTTATTTACACACCACTCCTGCTTACCCCTCCCCATTCAAACAAGCGCTCATCTCTGCACGTTGGCATCTTTGAGTCATTCATTGAAATTCCACATTTCTATGGCAGGATCCATCCTCTCCATAGGGAAGTCGACAGTAACCCATTTATCTGCGTGGTGCAATCGTTTACACACCCGCGCTACGAACCTGCCCACCTGAGTTCGAGTCCTGGCCATGGCATCACCAACCCGTGGTGACGTATGGTCAAACAATCCCCTTGTACCGACATGGCGCGGGGAAGGCCTCCATCCAGCAGTGAATTGACAAGGGCGCTGTACGTTGCGTTCATTTACCCCGTTATTTTGATCAAACCCAGGAAGGATGCGTGACTGATTGGGAACCATTCCGAGAATCGAACTCGTGGTTATTTCCTTGCGAGTGAAGCACAGGTTACAGTCAAACACACCCATATCTGTTGCACGTCCATCATGAACGGCCACACTTTTTGAAATACTCTTTACCTGTATTTTAAGTTCTCATACGCAGCATATGTTAAAACAGTGATAACTATGACACCGCCTGGCCAGATATCGCTGTTCGGCCGGTCACAGTGTGGTCGTTGATTGATGAATGATGACACGGGTGACAAAAGGCCCTCCAGGATGTAGGAATTGACACCGGCATTGTCAGTGGCGTCAAGCTCTCTACTTCTCCTTCTTGTTCTGTGTGTTGACAGTGACCGCGCGATGCCATCCCATCGTGCATGGCTCCCACACCTACCCAGGTAGGGACCCCACCCACGCCTGCACCTCGCGCTGCCGCGATGTCTCTAGCATCGGCCCACGCACCTTGGGTGCCGGGAACCAGACCGTGGAAAAGAGAGATGCGCAGAAACGTAGCGAGCCATGAAGAGGGACGAACAAGGAACATTGGTGAAGAAAAATAGACAGACAGACAGAAACATTGCCACAGAGAGAGACGGGAATCGAGGTAGACACAGATAGACGCAGAAACATAGAGGCATACAAATAATAAATACACAAGACGCAGAAAATTTTACACAAACAGTAACAAAGCGATACAGCGGGACAGGTATGGAAAAGGACACAATTAGAGATAGACAGATACGGAATGAGAGAAACGAAAACACACATAGAACACACAGAAGGTAGAGACACACAGAGAGAGAAAGAAACAGAAACATAGATAGACACAAGACAGAAAGAGACACGCAGCGACACGCATACATATAGAGACACGGGGAGACATAGTGAGGGGGACAAACATAATCACAGAGACAAGAGACACACGCAGATTGGGGCCACCGTAACTTGCACCCCCAGCTGACAATCCCTCGGGGCTGCCCAGGGTACCGCGTGTACCAACCGGGCCCTGTCAGCGAAAACAACGATCCTCTGACCAGTGGCCATGCGTTTGTTGGACAGGGGCCCGCAGACAACCACCGCCCCCTCCTGGAGTCACAGAGCATGCTGGGAAGGAAAACGCAGGCATCTTCAGCTGCCTTCGGCCCCGAAAGAAAAAAATGGTGAGTCTATCACACGTTGCTGATTTGTTTTACATTTTATGAAATACTGAGAGTGGTATGAACAAATGTGCAGCGGCTAGTGCGACCCGAGTTCGATTTCCGCTCATGGCAACCACCAGTGGCGATTATCTGAAACGGTTCCAGGCCTCCCCTAGGTCGACTCAGCCTCAAATTAGTACCTGGTGCGATGTGTAAACATCGCCACTGGGGAGACAAAGGCGGCCAGGCGTGGTGCTGGCTACCCACCCCATCGTTTGCCGTGCTGGCCTTCATAACTGCTCGCTAACAGCACTTGCCCCAACAGCCTGTTAAGGCTATATCGGAGATCTGTGTCTTTGTTACGAACAATTCTCATACTAATTGTATGTAATTGCCTAATTTGGCCGTGATTGTTTTCTACATTACCAGTAAGTGATCTGAAATGATAATAATTGGGGCGTTAAACGCTTGTACACCAATGCAACAATTGCAATTGTTGGGTTATGTCGGGTGGGACATAAATGTGGGCCAAGTAAAAAATCTATTATGAATCCTAACATTGGCTGCGAAAGAGACCTGCGCACAAGGAGCGCTACGGGGCAGAGCGGAGACGCAGTGGCACACCGCACGATGAACCCCGACAACCTTGGTTCGATTCCCGGCCAGGGACTCACATCAGCGGCGAGTGACATCGTAACCGGTCCTGGGCCTCCGCTCATTCACCAACTCAAATTGACCGGCGTCCGTGATTGGCAAGGCGTGGATGGGCTCTCATGCAGCAGTGGTTTTACAGAGGGCTGTAGATTCTAGAGCAGCGTTATCCATTGCAAGGCCCCTGGTGGTCTTTAGTGCGGCCCCCCCGACAATACGGAACATGTGACAACACACCCTTGCCGGCGGCGTGGCGGCTCTCACACTGACGACGTCTTATCGGCAAAAGTGTCGCCTCTCTGAACATGAGTGAAGAGCGCTGCTTTAGAGGCTCGTGCCGCCCCGCGTTCTCGGCTTACGAGGGTTCGCTTCTCTCCGGATGACTTGTGGGGTCGAGGTTCGAGTCACTAAGAAGTTACGTTTTTGTCACTAGTTTCTACAGGAGTTCTTGCAGCTCAATTGCATCGTGTAAAAAACAACAACACGCAATATGTAAACCAATTACGTACAACGTATGCCAATCAAAAATACTACAATCGATTCCTGCGAGCACGATTCGATGCCTGCTCCGTGAGGTCAATCTCTTGAGTTCTCGCCTGGTTAAGCAAAATCGACTTGGCTCTAAGCAACGAATCATTAACTCGGATACTGGACACCTCACAGATTCCACTCTAACATCAATTTCCGAATCGAATCTTGAAATCCGCGGGACTCTCGGCAAAGGTGAACCTGCGACATCTCACCGGTGGCATCGGCAGCGCCGTGCAGTCACGTTCTGCGAGATCGCAGCCTTGCCCCGACGGAACTTGCTTCGCCCCGCGCCTTTGACGTCGCCGCCGCCGCCGCCCGCAGGTTTACCACTCGGTGCCGGCGTCCCCAGCCCCGGTCCTCGCCGCCGCCGCGGCCCCCAGGAGACGGTCGCTTGAGTCGGACGCTCCCAAGAAGCGGCGCGCGCCGGCGCCGCCCCTCGTCGCCGCCACGCTGCCTCGCGCCGCCTCCTCCGCTCGGCCCCGCGCGGTGCCGACCCGGCCCGAGCGGCCGCGCAGCCGCTCCCTCCCGGGGGCCGACTCCGTGGCGCCCGAGGCGAGCGGCGACGGCGGCGCCGATGGCGGCGGTGCCAAGAAGAAAAAGAGGGCCGCCCCGCAGCCCCAGGGGCAGCCGCGGGCGCAGCCAAAGGAGCGGCCGCAGGTGCAGGAGCAGCCTCAGGTGCAGGTGCAGCCGCAGGTGCAGGTGCAGCCGCAGGTGCAGGTGCAGCCAAAGGAGCAGCCTCAGGTGCTGCCTCAGGTTCAGGAGCAGCCGCAGGTGCAGGTGCAGCCCAAGGAGCAGCCTCAGGTGCAGCCAAAAGTTCATGAGCAGCCTCAGGTGCAGGTGCTACCAACGGTGCAGCCTAAAGGGCAGCCGAAGCCACAGGGCCAGCCTCAATCAAAGGATCAATGTCACGGGCAGCCGAAGGGGCGTGCTCACCCTCGGACGCAGCTGGTGATCGTCAGCGGCTTGGAGGTGACGGTCATCAAGGACTCGCACCCGGAGAAGCGCGGCCGCTGCGACGGCGAGGCGTGCGGCGAGGCCGACGAGCGACGACGGTGCAAGGAGGGCGACCGCGGCGATAACGAGCAAGCGCAGAAGACGGAGTGCGGCCACGGGGAGCGCGCGGCGGGCGGCGGCGGCGGCGGAGATGATGACGCCGGTCCGCAGGCGGACGGTGCCGGGGCCGGAGGGGATGCGGCGCCAGTGAGGGTGGTACCGGTGAGGGTCGTGCCGAGTTCACCGGAGAAAGGGGCCGGCCACACGGTGACCTGGGCGGACGTGAAGGTGGCGGAGGCCGTTGCGGCGTTGCCGTACATCGACAGCGGCTACGAGCAGGTTCGTGTGGCGACAACAACATCGGTTTCTCTCTTATCGCCATTGCCAATCAGCCATGATCGATCCGCCGGTGGATGAAGCCCCCCCTCCCCATGGTGTGTCAGTCAGGGGGCTGTTTGGTCATACTTCCTCATTCTGGACAATTGGTTGGTGGAGGCTAACAGCCAGTTCAGACGTCGCTCGCCACTGATGTCAGCCGTGGCCAGGAATTTGATTTCAGTTGCCGGGTCCATAGCGCGGTGCGCACACCACCTGCTCCACCCTGCACACTCTGCAGATACTGACCGCCTCATCACTGACTTCTGTTGTATGCAGTGAAATAGAAAAACCAACGTGTGGTTTATTTTATAGCGTTTACTTTTCGGGGTCCAACGATTACAAAGGAGAGGTCCAAAGTGGAGGAAGGGAGCTCCGAGATTTACTCAATTCCCACGGAGAAGCGAAACAGCGTCTGTGATACTACTCCACTCCACGACTCTCTACAATGCCCGAGTAAGCCAAGGAGGTCCACGGTTGTGAACTGACAGGAAGTGACATCCCAAACCAACAACAGCTCTAAATTTGTAACAGTTGTGCGTCTAAAAGTCTGCTGATTTAAGATTGATATACGTGTGTATATGATTGTACACGTTAGGCTATTCGAAAGAACAAGACAGAGCAAAAAAGACGAAACATGCGAGAAAAATAACACGAACAAGGTAGCACGAAAAAGACATGAGAATAGTATTTTATAAATGGAATTGTGACCCCAAATCTTGACAATTTATCACCTTGCCGAGGCAGTGAGTCGATAAATGCCGCATTTTTCCTTGGGCTTTACACCGCACGGGCTTTGTCTGCTGTGATCAGGATGGTGTCGGTGAGAGGCAAGGGGGTCTGGACGATGTTTGGGTGATGTCCGCTCTCGGTCTAGGCCCATTTTTAAACCGTCCAAGAAGTTAAAAACGTGAATTCATTCAACACTGGCGCACGGCTTCCACCAGCAGGTGGTGGCACAACCTCGTGTGTGGGGCTACTGCTCGCGTTCAAGAGTCCCACGCATTTACAACATGCAGCGGCAAGGCTTGGACCAATTTACCCCCAGAGATTTGAGGAATGATTGCAATTTGGGTCCACGATTCAAGGATGAGTAGGCATCTAGCAGTTTATCCCCACAGATAGTTGATGAATCATCGCAATATGGGTTCACGATTCGTTTAAAAGATGGGTTATTGTTTTGTTTGTATTATTTAGATCGTGTGTTTTTACATAATAGCGCTGTAGTACGTTAGCGTTAAATTCGTATACGATTTTCATTTATTGTAACCGATTCTTTGACGGCAATATTATGCACGTATTGTGGCCACCAGAACTAATGAATCTACAACTCATTACATTCCGTTTGAAAGGACGTGTGATTATCATGCTATACTATACAGAGTTTTACTGGCTGTGTGCGTGCCTGTATGGCCTTCACGTCTGGAGCGAGGGAGGGACGGATGGACGGTTATGTCCAAAGGACGTTGGGAGCTGCTAGTTTAATTTAAAATAATTATCTCATACGGATGTAATCACGTTTGAATTTACTGTACAGTACTTCAGTCAAATCTCACAATTCTCACACACTCCATGCAACGCATGTACCCAGAACGGAAAAGTCGTGGTTTTTTGTTGTTAAATCGATTGATGGAGCCTCATCGTTCACAGAGGTGCAAGGCAGTGCCACATGCAGCCAGAGTGAGGCGCACCTTAGCAAGACGACATTCAGCTGTTGAGTTAGGGCCTTATTACAGTTGCGTTTAAATACGTGTACACATAAAACAATATATCCTCTGAAACAAGATCTCAAAATATTTTTAAAGGGAAGTAGATTTGTCGCGGTTAGCGCAGCTCATCATATTCTTTACTCGGTTAATAAAATCCGTAACCATTTGGTGGGATATCAACAGGAGTTGTGCTGAACAATATTATCCATTGTGAAACTGGCTCGCATCGTGTGACTGTGGCATTCACAGCCTAGATCACTCGCGGCAATGAGCACTGCTGCAAATTTGTATTTTATTTTCTGTCTCTCTGTCCCCCTGTCTTTTTGTCAATCTGACTAACTCCCCGTCTTTTTATCTTTCTGCCTGTCCTGCCTGACTACTCGTGGTCTATCTTAGTATGTGCGACTTCATCTGCCTGTCTGCCTCTATGTGTGCTTGTCTTTCTCTCTGTTCACTTGTCTGTCTGTTTGTTTGGCTGTCTATCTACCTGCCTGCCTGCCTGTCTGCCTATATATGTGCTTGTCTTTCTCTCTGTTCACTTGTCTGTCTGTTTGTTTGGCTGTCTATCTGCCTGCCTGCCTGTCTGCCTCTATGTGTGCTTTTCTCTCTCTCTCTGTTCACCTGTCTGTCTGTTTGTTTGGCCGTCTATCTGCCTGCCTGCCTGTCTCTGCGACTGTCTGTCTGTCGGTTAACTCACCTGCCTTCCTATTTGTTTACCTTCTCTCGCCGCCTCTCAGTTTTGCCAGTCTCTCCCCCCCCCCTGCCTCTCTGTTTGCCTGTGTCTGCCTGCTGTCGTGTTCACCTGTGCGCTCTCCGCTGCAGGAGGAGCTGAGCGAGGCTTTCCCCAGCATCACGGCTCACGGCCCGGCCCTGGAGGACGGCGAGACGGGAGGGGGGCGGCGGGGTGCGGGGGCACCCGCGGGGCCAGCAGCGCCCCCCTCCTCGCCACACAGCGAGGGGCGGCCCCCACGCCAGGTGAGGCCACGGGTCAATTCCGCACCCCCCCTCCCCCCCTCCACCGTTTTATAGTTCATTCGTTAAAAGGGGGGGGGGGGGGGCTATTGCACAACATTGTCTCACCGTGTTGGACAACCAAACGATATAACTGAATTATCGTGTGCTGCAGATTGTACGTCGCACAGTTATTCCTGTATTATAAAGCGAGAGTTGGGGTGCATTGTAGAATCCAATTGTTGTGTTTGTGATTTGTATAATTTTATTTATACTGCGCACACGCTGTTTGGGGTATGTCTTAGTTGGCGGAGTATCTAATGATCTGGAAAAGATGGTAAAAAATTGTTTTAAATAATATTCTTTGTAAATTATTTAAAATTCACCAGCATATCCCAATTGCGCTATTGTCTTCACGCTGTTGAGACGAACACATTGCAGCGAGCAGTGCATCACCCTGTGTCAGAGAACGGCACCGCTGCAGTCGGCTTCTCTCGCCACGCTGGCGTCACGCCGTTGTACAAGCCGTGCAGTGGTCATCGCATGTTTCTAGTCTCAGAGATAGAATTTAATATGATGGGGTTTTATGTGCAGCGATTAGCAAGTAGATTGAGACCATGGGCTGACTACACTTGAGAACGCAGTATAGTCCACTGGTGGCTGGGACTCGGACTCAATCCCAGGCTCTCAGTGGTGCTGGTTCACTGCACCGAACCCTAACCCACAGGGTGGCCTCTCATTAAGAAGAACCATTGTGTTCAAAGTCTAAGTGATTGCGCTCGAAATTAGTTTGAGACTCATCTCCGATTTACAGCCCTGAGTCAGTCGTGGAGATTCCGCGTCTTGACTGTGGAGACTAGTCTGCTCTTAATTAGCAGCAGAAGCACGAAGGACTGAGTTTGATCTCCGATGTGCATTCACAACCTTCCGATTGTCAGCCGCGTGCTCTACCCACTTCCCAACGTGGCCAGCACTCGTCTCGATATGTCACGTGCTCCAACCGCAAGGCCTAACCTGTGCGTCACGACGACCAGCATTTATCGCTGGTGAATGTTCGGTGAGAGCGAACGGCGATCGGTTTAATATGTCGCGGTGAAAGTGGGCGAATGTTAATTCGCCGGGGTCCACGTGCGGCCGCGATTTCGGCCGTCTCCTCCTTCTGCAGCGGCTGCTTTAGCGCCGCTCTGCTAAGCGCGGGCCGGCGGGGGCCGGCGGGGGCCGGCGGGGGCCGGCGGGGGCCGGCGGGGGCCGGCAGGGGCCCTCGCGGCGTCGCGAGCGCCGTGCGGGCCGCGGAAGGAACGACGAGGCGAAGGGTTTTGCTGCGGGCGGTCAATGGGTAACGATTAGCTCCTCGGATTTTGAAGGTTGGTGAAGTGGGGTCAACAATTCCTGCCGATTGTCCCCCATTGCATCTCTGCACGCTCTCGAGCTCGGGGTGCATTTCACGTGGCTGCTTCTGCGAGAGCGGTTGCGTCAGACGGGAGCGTCTCGTTGGGCAGGTGCGTGGGATGGCTCTCGACGTGCTCATCGGAACACGCCCACCACGCGCAAATAATAATTGCGCCGCTACATCGCCGGCTCCCACACACGTGCGCACGCGCGCGCATTCTCAGAATCCCATTGTGACCTCCGACCTGAAGCACTGACGCACGCATTCTGATTTGTGCGTTATGGCACGCAATGTCTTTTCGGAAAGGAGTTCCAATTCGGTACTGATTGATGTTCATATAAGGAACGGAGGGACACGTTTAGGTTTATTTGTAATGTCTAAGCAGACGATGAGCCACGGTCAGTTA
The DNA here is from genome assembly GCA_014621495.2 of Entosphenus tridentatus. Lineage (NCBI taxonomy): Eukaryota > Metazoa > Chordata > Hyperoartia > Petromyzontiformes > Petromyzontidae > Entosphenus > Entosphenus tridentatus. Next base: position 10,733,838 of record CM025627.2, read on the forward strand.
ATTCCGTCGTTTAAAATTAGCTTCAAGATTTGTTTTTCACCATCATCGTCATCATCGCCATCATCATTTATTATTCATACCGCGCCTCCCTTACAGCGCATCTCAAGGCGTCTAAACAAAGTGGTGTTTGAGATAATTACTCGGCAAGGAAGCGATTGCAGACCAAATACAATGTTCAAAAACTCCACAGTATAGACAATCTAATAATCATACTAATCTTTTATAATGCACCGTTGACATCCAGATGTCTCAAAGTGCTGTAGATAAAAAAAGTATATACACTTACAAGTACAGATACAATTATATCGAAACACAGTGAAAACTGATAATAATGATAATAATAATAAACATGCAAATAAAATAAATAACAAACTAAAAACTAAAAAACTATCACGCTCACAGCGGAGGTAAAATCCACACGGCAAACGAGAAAAGTCAAACTTAAGGGGCTGAACTGTGCGTCGGTTCAGTCTTCGTGCGATCACCGTTGGTAATGCTGGCGGTGTTGTTTGGTGACTCACGTGATGGCGCAATTTACGATGGGATTCTCTCGTGAATGTGGCTCAAGAAGAACGCGTTTGGCCATTGCGCGTCACCTGCTGTGGCACATTGGCGAGGAATGTGGATGCTGGCAGCAAACGAGGGAACAATAAACCGAACGGTTCGCAAAGACGCGCGGGAGAGGTGCACGCTTGGAATCGCGTATGAGAGGCAGTGGGACACATTGGTCAGAACAATACACAAGCCTGGCACATCGCGGCTACTGTGAAGGAACGTGCGTGCGTTCGCGTAGGGCACATCGCAGGAAGGGACGGTGGGCGGTGTTCGAGACTAATTACAGAGCGGCAGCCAATGGAGGGAACGTCCTCCCTGCAGGAGTCGCCCTTATCCCTCACGGTCCATCGGTGTAATCATCCATCTCGTGTGCAGGAGCTCGACGGATTCTAACATCGATGGGCCATGAGTTGTCGTTCGCTTTGGGAATGCCTTAATCTAGCAGTGGCTCGATCGCGATTTTGATGATAAGAACGGATGATGCTATTTTCGAAAAAAGATCCACAAAGCATTTGCGGAATGGGAACGCGGGCGCGCCGATCAAGTTTCACGTCGTCGTCCGCTTCGGCACAACATCGTAGATCCCCCTGTCCACAGTGAGCCATGCGAACGTCGCATTCTGCGATCCCGGCAATGTGCAGCGTGTACAGCGTCTCCATTAGCGGCCGCCGGGTGCTCTCTCGCGGCTGCGCTGAGGCACATTAGTCCAACGTCCTGACCGCCCTTACGTGTAGTGTTACCGGTTCACAAATCAACATCGTCCATTTGGCAAGTGGTGCACAATACGAACGGCGATGATGATAGTCATGCAAGTAATGCCCTTAGTTCTATCCAGGAAAGCCTCAGTGAGTCACATAACTGATTTTCAGGAGGGATATTTGAGGATGTTCAACCAGTTCCATGTATGCTTGTTTGGCGTGTGAGAAGAAATCAGAGTAACAGGATTAATCTTATGCACACAAGGGGATAATACTCAAAGCTCCACATAGATGGATTTCAAGAATGCGCTTGCTGTACTATGGAGTAGTGGTGCAGTGGTTGGTGCACAGTGCTCTCGACCTGGTCACTCCAGTTTGATTCCTAGCCAAATATCTGCCAGAATTCAGATCCTAATAAACATGAAATAATAAATGACCATGAAAACCTATTAATGTTTCTAATCACGATCTTGCCTCCAGTTCATCCCACTTACATCTCTGCCTCTTGTACAGATCTCTCTCTCATCCCACTTACATCTCTCACTTGGCATTTTTAAGATGAAGGAGAAGGCCCCTCCCCGAAGAAAATGGCTTCTTAGGGCCCCCCCAATGGACCACAGTCATCTCTGCTGCTGACGCCATCGCTGCTGCTGCTGCTTCTGCTGCCGCTGAGGAAGAACGCACTGTGCCCCGTGGCACGTCAGCGCCGCCGAGGGCTCGCCAGATGGCTCGCGGAGATGCACCGATCGGGGCGCGTTACGCAAGTGGCAACAGAACCGAGAGTGCCACAGCGTCGTGCCCCCCCCACCCCCCCGCTCCCCCCCCCGCTGCGCGCGCCCCGCCCCCCCCCCCCCCCGCGTCCATGAGCGGTCGTCTCGCTCGTTAGCGACAGGGCGACAACAACTAACGAACCGGGGCCCCTGTAAAGAACTGCATTGTGGGTTTTTTTGTTTTAATGATGGTGTTCTTATTAGTAGCGTTATAATTTTTTATACCTAAGAGAAAGCTTTCTTTTGCAAGTGTCGGCGGTCAATATGGCGCAAGTCTCTGCGCTTGCGAAATGTCAACAAAAGTGGGACAAGAAGTATACTGATGTGATCATTATCATTCATTTTGCAGAGATATAAGGATACTAAGTTTTCTGAGGGTTCCTTTGGAAATCAAGCAACCTCTGTGCATATCATGACAAGATGGATTTTGTATGATACCAACATGTGTTACAAGTGAAACCATAACATTAAGCACAAATATAAAATAAGGAAATGGATTAAAAGCTCAAAAGTGCACAAAGAAGCATGGCGAGGTGCGTGCTTGGATTAAACTTCGAGACCAAAAAGAGCAACACGTGGATCACAGAACACACTCACTCAAGGTAAACGTCATATTGACCATTAGGAATAGCACGTGAGTTTCCGCAGAACACATCGCTGGAAGGGGACGTGGGCCGGTGGTTGAGAATAACAGTGGAGCTGCGGCCAAAGGAGTGACCGTACTCAAGTTTCAAGTTTATTTATTAGGTATAGCCGTGTGAGCCATTCGGCTCTTGAATCGGGTGCAACCGCAACAAACAAAAAAACAAAAACATGAACAAGAAAACATCTGAAAGTGACTATGTGCAAACAGAAAATCCAAGAAAAGACAGCAAAATATTGCAAAAAAAGCACCGTACACCAACACTGTGTGCAAAAATCCCAGTGGGATGCAAGTCAAACAACAACAACCACAAGACAACTTAGATTAAGGCCATCAGTCTAACTGTACTACAACAAACAAACATGGCCAAATCGAAAAACTTTTCAAAAATCACCAAAATAAAGCCATAAAAGAAATGAAACAGTGATCATACGAACTGTGACCGAATTTTCACAATCAAGGACGTAAACAACATGTACCAGCAAACTCTGCAGCCATAGCTGGCTGCATGAGTCACTGGACATTCACTGCGGAGATGGAGCGATGGCATCAGCTCTCTCGTGCAGGAGCCAGATAGATCGTTTCATCTCAAGACCAAGACGCGTGGCCACGGCTTTGGGGAGACCTTCATCAAGCAGTGGATAGGTGATGGCGGTGATGGGAAATGGAATTCCACGGTGCCTCAATTGATTTTCTGAAGGCCTGTGTGTTCAAACTAGCATGAGGTCATATTTGGTTTGTGGATAGTCCCACGTCAGTGCTGTTGTGACTGAAACCTACACTAGAACCGGACAATTCCACGTCTTGCCTTGTCACCACCTGTGCCGCAGGTAGATTGTGTGAACAAGCGCACGTGCTCGTTGGCTCGTGTTGCGTCATCTCCCCCTACCCTGTCTGCGCGCGTGGGGGGGGTGTGACGCGGTGGTTTGCGCACCGCGCTACAAACCCGGTGACCTCTCCGTGTTCGATTCCCCGGTCACGGACGTAGACTCATGGGTGAAGCGGTGTCTAGACCCGTCCTGAGCCTCCTCAAGATCGACTCAGCCTTAAATGTCTACCTGTTGCAGCGTTTAAATATCAGCACTGGGGAGACAAAGGTGGCCAGGTGTGGCACTAGCCACATCGCCCACTGTGCTCTGCACCGCCCTTAATAGGTTCTCACCAACAGGATTTACCCCCGTCGGTCCGCGTGGTTTCACGAGGGTACCCGCGTGTGTGTGTGCGTGTGTGTGTGTGCGTGTGTGTGTGTGCGTGTGTGCGTGCGTGTGTGTGTATGTGTGCGTGTGTGTGTGTGTGCGCGTGTGTGTGTGCGCGTGTGTGAGAATTCGCGCACTTGAGCCGCGTGTCCAGTGTTTGTGTTGGGTTTATCGACACAACAGCGGCCTTGAGTCTCGCTGGGTTCATCACGGAGCCCACGCTCGACAGCGAGCACGAGTGGCTGAGTAATTTGCTGTTTTCTTTGTGAGTAAAATAACCACGTCGAGTGAGTACACGGACGATTTTCCAGGAATGAAATTAAATTATAATAACGACAACAACAATAGCCGCTTCCGATGTTCATCGCACTCGAGGGGGGCAGCGAAGTGGCCGAGCGGTGGCGCTTGTTGCAGGGGGTTGCGGTTCGACCCCCTGCGGCCGCCCTGGTCAATACGCCGGCGGGTGCATCGACCGGACAATGTTTACGTGCCGTCTGCTCCACAGCGGCCGTGAACGACATCTGCAGCGTCATTCGCAAAAAACGGGCTTCCCACGTTTGTCGGAGTCGCCCTCCAAATTTGTCAACGTATAAAATACCTCTCTAATTGCTCAATTGGATTAAACCGCAGGGCAACTTTGCCCCCTACTGTGAAACTACTGCGCGCGATAATTGTCTGTGAAACATCATCCACTTCGTCATAGCATCGCCCCGCCCAGTGGATTATACGTGCCAAGAAATAAGACGCAAGCGCTCTACCTTGACGTACGCAGTTGCAGCAGAGGGAGGGGGCAGAGAGGGCAGTGAGAGAATGACATGGGGACAACACTTCAGTGTGCTGGTGATGTTTCTATATCTCTGCGGCATCACCGTAATTGAGCGTTTCTCTGCAGGTCTTCGACATCAATCAAGCGAGCTGAAAATTGGCGATGGCGAGCATGGCGAGTGTGATGTTCCTGAAGGGAGAAGCCCCGGTGCCCGTGGACGGTTGCAGCCATCACTCTCTCCTCACCTTTTCCCCCATCTTTATTTCACATTAAGTCGTGACGTGACATTTGATTGCGATGATTAGCAGCGGGTACCCGCCTGCGACTGTCCTTTTCAGCCGCTGACAGCTTCATCGCATATAGACGCGTCCGTGCGTTCGGCGCGCACAAGCTCATTCACGTGTATATCTTTTCGTGAAGCTTTTCGTTGTTATTTTTTTTATTTAATGGGCATACAGCTACATAACCAAAGAAGCTTAAGCCATTTACTGAGCACAGTTGTGTAAATGACACTGTACGGTATTGTCAGGAATCGTCCCTGAGGCTCGCACTGCGGGCGTGTAGGTGTGTGGGGTTGTGGTCTACGGGCCGCCCCCGCGTGTTTTCGGGTTGTCCGACGTTTCGCCCCGGTGAGTCGCATCCTGCTGGGAGCTTGCCAATTCGGTATCCTAAAGAAGCTGCCGGCGCTGGGAGTCTAAACGGCGCATGTCTAGCCGAGCAGGTCACGGCACGAGCCGGTGCACGAGCCAGTCCGGCGGGTGACTATGACAATATGAAATGGTGTTAGGATCTTGTGGAATTCCTTCAGGATTTCTATTTTGACATTTCGTATAGAACCCAACGTTGCTTTGGGGTTTTTTTTTTAAGGAATATCTGATGTTTTATTCATTGATGATAATGACTGCAACTTTACATTTCTATATAGTTATATATATTAGTTTGCATGTAAGATTACATTTCTAGAGCAAACATAGGCATATCGTATGCTTCGAGTGGGTGCTGCAGTTAGAATACAAGCCCCGGCTGACATCAGTGGTGAGTGATCTCTGAACCGGTTCTGGGCCCTCCCCTTTCACCAACCCATAGTGACCAGCGTGGCGAAGTATGGTCAAACAACCCCCATGACCAACACGGCAGTGGATTGGCACAAGGACTGAAAAGTATTATTATATCATGATTACTCGGCATATCTTATAGAATTGCATCTGCTGCCCTTTTTAGCTTTGCTTGAGAAATTGCAGTATAGACATTTTCATTTAGTCGATGCAGAAACCAACATTTTTTTAAGTATTGCCTGTGATCGCTGTACAAAAAGCGGACGGAATTTGTGGAAGTGGTGCCGGTGAATGCAGTTGACTCGGCATTTACAACGATACATCTACATCAAGCGCCCTACACAGCCGCGCGCGTGCGTGTGTGTGTGCTCCCCTGCTCGCTGGCAGCCTCAACAGAGCCCCTTTGATTCCCCTCCGTGACAAGGGCAGAGCTGGAATTTTATTGTAACCCCCCCCGGCTCGCCACCCCGTGGAACAAAAGGCGTGGATTTTACATTTAAATGTCAGGCCACTTCCACCGCAGACGAGGCTCCTATGAGACGTCGCAACGCCTGAGCGGTTTTTTAAATTTCTAATGAAAATCGAAGTTTTTTACGATCTCGTTTCCCCTTTACCAAGGAATTGGAAAATATTTCTCAATTGTTTTTCATTTTCAAAACGAAAAGAAAAAACCAGATCTTTAACCCGACTCAAAAAATGCAATAAAGCTAAATGTGTGCCGGATGTGAAGATACATTATATGTAATACCGCAGGTTTTTGTTGTGCAAGAACCATGTCACGTTGTCCCGTGACAAAACATCCACAATTCTGGAAAATGTTTAACGTTATACGGTGCTAAGGGTTTCTAAGAATTTCCATTTGTAAACATTTAGACGCTCCTTTCGGCTTATGAAATCAATGAGGACAAATTGTAAAATGTCTGTAAATGTTTGCACACTCGCAAAGCTGTGTGCGCAATTGTGTCGTGGGAAGGAAGAAAAAAAGACGACCTCAGTTTACGTAAAAAGTTACCAGGTAGATGTTTTTTTCAAGACAGCAACGGGGTGTTTCCAACTGGCCTGGCTGCTGGTGACGTGCCTAAAATAGACAAACCCCGTTTCTCAGGAGGGGGCGGAGGGGCTGTTATTTTGGCTGCCCTCACCGAAAGGCCTTGTGGGACAAGTGAAGAAAACGAGCAATCCTTGGGAAGGCACATCCCGTACCCCGCGAGCTCGCGAAGGGAGCCATAGCGCAGAGTGCCCGGTCGGGCCACGTTGTGCCGACGCCGTGGCCAGAATTGCCACCCCACTCACCTGGCAGCTTTGGGCATCGTTCCCACAGGGCTTGCTGACAAAAACCGTGTTATTCATGCCACGGCGCCTTCCAATAATGACAGGACGTGTGAAAGGAGAAGTGAAATGTTCGTTTTATTCAGAGATGAAACAAAAACAGTTTGTAATTTCTTACCATATAGTTCAAGCGTTTTGTGTCTCCTTATGATCCTCATTAAAACCCAGAGGAATGTGTAGGCTACAAACAAAATGTTAAGTTCGAAAACGTTTATAGTGAAATACTGTATGGCAACTACATGCAGCGTGCTGAATATATACACCAATGGTGGCGTTATCTTGACATGCAAAGCATGCTGGGACTTCCTTTTCTGCACTTGCTGTCTGAAAAAACCCTTTTCGCATGATTATAATTGTCAACATGGTCACAATGTGTGAAGTAAGGCTGCTGTCTACTGCATTTATGCCCCCTTTCTCCCATCCATCCACACATTCACTTGCAAAGATTGGGCCCAAGTCAGGCCTGGTTTTGTAATATTCATCCGCCCAACATCCCTCCACATGTGCCCTCATCCGTGCTCATCTCACGTTTACTCCACCGTTCTCAGGCACGTAAACCTGCAGTGAAAATACCGATCCTCTCTTCCTTTGCTTAGAAGCACAAGCCCCACTGACACCGATAATCCCCTACATGTATTGTAACAATCGGCCCGTTCCACGAAGTGGATCTACAGCCCTGGCGATTCGGGCTGACAGATGAACGGCAGGGCAGTTGACGCAAGTCTGTGCCCGATCACTGCGAATGAGCGTGAAGTGTTACGAGCATGGGAGGCGCTCAGTCAGACTCGGGGGTGAATTTTCTGAAAGTTCCATAAGCGACGATGAACTGTCAGTGGCCGAATGAGCGGAGAGTTTCCAATGATGCAGGCGCCTAGCATGGGCGTGCCGCGTGGGTCTTTTGTGCACAGCCAATCCTTACCTGAACCCAACCACAGATCTCGGCAGGCAGGGTGTGCTCCCTTTTGGCGATGCAACCACGCCGACTGTTCCCCTCCCTCCGACTGCCACTCTTCCCCCGGGCTGCGTCAGAGTGGGCTCGGTGGGGATTGTCTGTAGAAAGTCACCGTCTCTATAGAGGGCTGCTCTCGTATTGGTCCAGCACGTTGTAAAGCAATTGCAACAAGGCGATTGGGGTTTCGCCGCTGTTGTGCTGCACAGATTTCCGATGTGTTTTTGGGTTGTAACGCGCGTCGTTCGGCACGATATCCGACGTTTCTCTGCGCATGCCAGGGCGATTCTTCAGCAACCCAATCGAAGAAGCCCCCCCCCCCCAGTACGTTTTATGTACGTATTGTGGATTGAACTTCTTTCACACCGTGCGTAGCCAACCGTGCTAACCGGAGGTGCGGGGAAGGACAACAAACTAGACTCAAAATTCCGTTCTAAAGAAAGTAAACGTTGAGTCAAACGTAGGACGACATTTCCGAACAAAACGCGATACAACCCAAAAGTTAGTTTGACCACAAGTTCCATCCTACGTTCATGCAAGCACGAGGTATCGTGCTGCGCGATGCAGAGCAACGCTTACAGCAGCTACGAAGCTGAACAGACACACACACACCTGTTACAGCTACACCTTCATTTAATTCCTGACCATTTGTAGGTTCAACATGGACCAAAGTCGACTTCACACTGAACATTTTGGTTGTCACTCCCGTTAATGTAGGCTTTGGTCCTACAGTATCTACCCCCCCTCCCCCCACTTGAACCGCACTTGATACAGGAGGATGAGATGTCAAGGTCAGGCCCAGCTGCGCGTGTGTGTTCCCACACTTGATCAATCGGCAGACGGAAGGATGGCGCGGGGCGTGAGTGTTTGTTCTGCAGGCAAGGAGGTCCCTGGGCTTGACTCGCCTGCACACAAAAGAGGAATCTGCCGTGCGTACGAATGCCGCAGTTGCTTGAGCCCTGCTTCAAGATAAGGTCAAACGGGCACGCCTGATGACAGTGGTAAATGTTGCGATCTTCCAACTAAATGTCTTTTACCACACCAAACCTGGGATTTGTTATTTAAATATTGATGATCGTAACACCCCCGGTGACCAGCAGATCACCTGGAAAGCGCCTGGCCCACGTGAGTGATGCGAAACTGAGCAGAGTCGAGGCTTGACATTGCTCGGATGGGCGACCACCTTCCAGAAAGAGGTCGGGAGAGGGCTTGTGCGGGGCAATGTGTTGTACTGCACCGACATGCTTCCGTGTCTACCCTCTGCACCTTCACCGACCCGCACTGAGCAGCGTGGTGAAATGCCGTCAAGTAGCCCTCGTGTTGAGGACTACCTCATCCAGCAGCGGATTGACGGAAGTGCTCAATGTGTATAACCACTTAACATCCACATATGATGGTGCAGAGTGTGACCATCAAGCACAAGTCCAGTTTCACGCGAGGAGATTGGCTCCCCGGTCCCACAGTTCCTTGCTCACAGATTGACGCTGATGAGTGTCGTGTGGATGTGTAGCAAGCAAGCGACATCAACAAAATCGAGGGCGATTGCCAATCACGCGCGGAGCGTGAATAATTGCATCGCGGCGTGGGCTGTAAAAGTCGGGACGAAGGAGCGCTTCCCCTGTGACTCCGAGGCATGCGCACAGCTGTTGCGCCAGAGTCATTTTAGGACATCGGATCTTGGGCAAAATAACATTCCTCCAAACGCAGAGATGAGCCCATTCGGCTCTTAAAATCCAGATCTCAATCCCCAGCGGCTCCCCGCCCCCCGCCTCGCAACCCCGCATCTCCAGTCTTCCTCGCCAACCACTCCGCTCAGTCAGAAAATGCCGAGTGCACGCTGTGGTGGTCTTGGTGAACGCAACACGCTGAGCGGTGAGGGTTGTACAATAATAGATTTTAGTTTGAGACGAACGATGCCCGGTTTTAAGGCAGTCGCAGAGATGTGGGTATCGGCCGATGAATGGAGAGGAGAGGAAAATGAAGAGGCGAGGTGGACGAAGCAAAGTAGACACATTTCACCTGGGTAATCCTGTTCTACAGGAACATTTCGTTTGCCTGCGTGCCCAGGCTGTCCATTGAGGTTCGTTGCAAATATGTTTTGTATACGAAACCGAATGTACAGATCGAGAGGAAAGTGAAAATCCCGTTCTCAGCCGATCTCTTCCGTGTGTTGATTAATACTTTCAATTGCACTTAGGAGTGAAGGCATCTCAATTCATGGGGAGAAGGAAAGTGAAAATCCCGTTCTCAGCCGATCTCTTCCGTGTGTTGATTAATACTTTCAATTGCACTTAGGAGTGAAGGCATCTCAATTCATGGGGAGACAACTGTTGCGTTTGTCCGCCTGTATCTCATCCAACCAGTGAGATGACCAACGTCAATTACCACCGAATCGTAAAAAAACACATTTTAGTTTATACGTTTAAATATACTAAATGACAAAATATTGGTACCAGTATAAATGTGAGGCAAGTGTTAGTTGCAAATTCACACGAAGACACGGATTCCTGCTCGAGCCGTGTAGACTGTTCTCACGGAAGTGCTCTTCGTGAGCACCAATTAAAGCCGCACGGCACACAAGCAGGACATCAACACCACGTCCAACTCTCATTGTATCGTCCCCAATGCCGATGTTTACCACACTACACTAGGCACTCACTTCAGGCTAAGTCGACCTATGGGAGGCACAGGACAAGTCTGATATAACGTGCCACTGATGTTAGCCATGGCCGGGAATCGAACGCATGTCGCTGGGTTCGTAGCGCACCGCTCCCTATACACACAGACAACAACCGCCATTCACCACGAAGAGACGGAGATGCCACCACAGCGCTTGTGTCAGGCTAGGTGCACCTTGAGGCCACGTGAGTGTCAAAGGCTTGCTGGCAGGAGGTCACAGGACAGACCCAGATGTTATGGGTTGACTGAATGTGATGGCTGGCTGATGCACAACCTGTGCTCCCACTGTTCCAACTTGTTGCTCTGCCCTCTGTTGTTGGAGGGCAACTGCCTCCAAATGCCCAGTAAAGTCCTTCACGCGGCTCCTCCACGGAGGCCTATCTTGACACCGCTGGTAGCAATCGTTTGAAAAGTCCAAATCAGCTCCACATCATCCTGTACCACATCATCCTGTACCACATCAGCCCATGTCTTCTCTCGCCCTCATCTACCCAGACAAACAGAAGCAGCCCCCGCAGCATGGCCTGCTGGAAGAGCTCACTGATAAGACATGGTCCAGATCTTTTAAAGATCTGTGAGCTCCTCACACAATCCAGTCTCGTTAAACCCGGGATGGATTGAAAGCAGGCCCGCTTGAATGTTTCAAGCAAATACAAAGATCCCCCGTATAGCCTTTAAGCAACTGTTGGGGCAAGTGCTGTTAGCGAGCACATCGCTAATACGCACACATACATACAGACACACACATCCACACTAAATGGATGTGTGCAAGTGAATATTTAACACTATTTAACACTATTCTTTTCTACTCATCATTTTTTTATGAATGTTTAACACTAGTTAACACTATTCGTTTCTGCTCCGCAAGTGTATTATTACCATCATCATCATTATTACTCTGATGTGTGTGTTTCACGTGGGTTTGTTTCAAACATCTAAGTATGCAAGATGCACAACAGCTACCCGGACGAGTAATTAAGGGACTGTGTGTCCAATCAAAACTCACCGTCGTCGCTGTCAATGGGCCTGTGGGGTTGTTTGTGGGGTTGTTTGTGGGGCTATGGGGTTGTTTGCTCAAGCCGGCCCCGAACGGAACTTCTGGACGTTTCCGCGAAACCGTGGAGGCGGTGACGTGCCCAATGCTTTCTACCCACAGACACGGAACTCCTGACGCGTGAAACGCTTTACCCCTGAAACAGCCTCAACCGCACTGCATCGCCCGGTAGAATAAAAAAATAAATGTGCCTTTCAAAAAAAAATCACATCTGCCACGCTCAAGGTGCTACACGTTACAATAATTGTTGTTTGGCAGGTTCTGACCAGGCCGCGTGATGCGTAACATTGCTCCAGTTTAAAATATCCATTAGTTACGCCGCAATGATCAGCCACGTAAAGTTAAACGAACTGTGACTTTGCCGTTAACTTGCTCAAATGTGACGTGCTCACGCACATCGAGATTGAGCCGGGCACAGTGGAGCGCACTTGTGATCCGGCGATTTGAATGCAAGGGTTGGGTGGATCACGTCGAGATTGGTGAGGCTCCCACACTGGCTGGGAGTTGGCAGCACTTTAAGTGGGTTCATGAACTCCTTCATGCATCAGTGTTGACTGCTCGTATACACGGGCTGAGTGCACTTCGTTTCCTGCCATATGCAAAGCATGCCGAATGAAATTTGCAAAACATCCAAAATGCAGAATCCTCTTGAAGGTCTCGAGACTAGCTGAGATTTTGCTGGATTTATAAATGATATTACTATTATTATATCAAATGCCTGGTGGTGCAACGTATTTGCAGTTAAGCTACAAAGTAGTTTTGTTGGTCAGTACTAACCCTCCGTTCACTTTTTCTACCAGATCATAATCCTTTTTATCTCTTTTTTGAAGTAAAAAAACAAAGAACCCGCCTGTACACAAAGTCTCTATTTGAAGTGTCAAGTTTTGCCTTAAATATTTGGCCTAATAAGCTCTTGCAGGGACACTCTCATTTGAGCTCCACGACTCGCGGAGCTGAGGGCAGATTTACGACTTTCATCAATCCCCGCTTTGCGGTGCCGCTCCTGCCAAGTCGTTGCATTTGCCACGACTGCATGAGTCGGACCGCGACGCGCCCAGTCGCAATGATCTCAACCCTCTCTCTTACAAAACGGGAATCGTAACCCTCCGTGTCCGGGGAGATCCCGTAACGCGGCGTGCTCTCACCTGACTTTCATTTGGGGGATTGATCGGTTGAAGACAAACGCCAGGGATTTCATTTCCAGTCGTAACGTCGTTAATTGCTCCCCCCCCCCCCGCCCTGTGCCACTAAAGCCTCTCTCCGCACGAGGATCCCGTGACGAAGCTGCCTGGTCCCACGATGAGAGAATTCGTGCGTGTTGCTTTTCTTTTCACCTTTTGTTCACCTAGAAGTGTCCTTTGGTGTGCGTCGCAAATCCCATTTTTACTTTGCACACACAGGCTCACGCTAGACGGTGTTATAATTTATATTAATCCGATAAGACTGCCATGAAGCCACACGAGATGTACTGAAAATGAAACGCGTTTGCCAGGTTCGGCGACGGGGAGACGCGAGTAAATGGAAATCTATTCCGTGATTTATTGTGCAAAATTCATAATTGAAATGAAGCCTCGTGCCTCTTGTGTGTCGTCAATTGTTTGCTCCAGGAAAGGTTTACAACGTTGTCTTTACAAGCAGTATTTTTCCGTGCGCGGCACCATGTAAAAGGAATAGAGTATCCCGAAATAAAGGAACCGCTTTAATTCAGTAAATGGTAACCATGCTGCCAGCTGACGTTGAATTGTTGGCTTGTATTAAATGCACGGCTTTGCCAGGGCACAAGTGTGGTTCATTAATAAATGCCATGTGCTTGGCAGGCGTGCGCAAACACACGCACGCTCACATACACTCACAAACACAGCTAAATGTGCTCAATCTCCTCAAATCTTGTAAGCTAACCAGGTTTAATCCTGGTGAGTACTTGGATGGGTGACCACGAGGGATTGCCCGATGTTATCGGTGTAAGGCTGGCAAAGAGATAAAAGTGTTTCGTTTTTTAGCCCCTCATGCATGCTGGGTTTTCTCCGGATTCTGTCTGAATCAAAGCCAAACGATGATTGATTGGTATTGGCCAATACACCTCAATGTAAACAGGTCTCTGCTGAAACGAGTCTTGAGACCCAGCGATGTTTTTCTGTGTTAATATCTGGGAATCTTATTTTTACATGCATACATACAAATACAAAGATCGCCCGTATAGCCGTAACGTAGTTTTGGGGCAAGTGCTGTGAGCGCGTACGTATGAAGACTGGCACGGCACACGAGGTGGTGGCTGGCCAGCACCACGTGATGTTTACACTCCGCAGCAGATACTCCTCGTAGGCTGAATCGATCTAGGGGAGGCCCAAGACCAGTACAGATAATCGCCACGGGTCGCCGGGCTAATAGCTACACTACCGCTCCCCACATGTATATCTACACACATGGGCGTACACGCGTACACACACATTGTACACATTTTATAATGTGCATGCACTGAATGTGGACTCAAACACCTTTCGCACACACATACACATGCAGGGTACACGTGCGCGCGCACACACATGTTTTGCCCATGTTTCATTGGCACTTTGCCAAATGTGGAAACTTAACCTTGCGAGAAGGCAAGCTTGACTGAACACGCTTCGGCTGTTGGTGTGCGGTGCGTTTGGGTCACAGGCAGCTTTCTCTGCCCCACCGTCCCACATTCTCGATCAGGGCGTGGCTCCTGCTGCTGCTGTGTTGATGGCTGTCTCAATCAGACTCCATCTCTGAGTGATCCACCAACCCTTCCTTAAAGCTTTTGCGTTAAAGGCATGGGCCATCATTGCTACCGTGAGAGCCGGAGAGAGATTACAACGTCCGGGCGTCCGTTATGAAACGTCTCGGTGAAACCACTGAGGCTGCTACATCTGTGTGAAAAAATATCTTTTGTTATTTTCTAAATAAATACAATTAAAAGAGCCAGACGCCAAAGTGGCCTCCTGCTCCAATAAGCATGGGGCAACTCTCATCTCTTGTTTTTACCCTTGAGTTATTGATTAGAATTCCACATTCCTATGGCCGGAAAAAATATATATGTTAAGTACAACCGCTGTTCAATTCGCACAAAATGGTACTGTACTCATTTTTTTCACGCGTTAAGGAATAAAAAGCTGACCGGAGCCTCCAATCGTCAGTCGAACTCCGCAGCCTTCCGATTGCGCTACGGCCACGCGCTGCAGCCGGGCAGATTTAACAAAGGGCTTCGGCAGAAGCAGAATATACCAGTCAGCAAAAAAAATCCGAAAACTCAGGGCAATATCAGCTCCGCGGTGACGTCATGGGCTCGCATGAGTGCCCAACAAGAGAGCACTGATAAGTGCTCGCAGTGGAGCAGCTGGAGCAGGGCCCAAACCGATGTTCAGATTAGGCGTGCGCGTTCACACGCCACATCCTGACCACTCCAGCCGGGTCAATGACCACGAACAAGCCCCGGTTGTGTCGCTTCGAGCGGGCGTGCGAGATAGCGTCAAACAGTTGACGCGTCCGGCGGGAACGATTTCAATCGGGGAGCCATCCGCTGGAAACTGGCGGGAAAAAAAAGCTGCGTCGCTGTATTGTGTGTGGAGGGGGAGGAAGACGACATCCTCAACTTGGGAGGAGAGCAGCGAATTCACCCGATGGGATTAGAATGAATGCCGTACTTACGGTAATCATAATAATAATGCCAATTGTTGACATGGGAAAGCCTCGCTCCAGGTACTCTGGTTCACTCCCACGGTAAGCCAAACAGTCATTAGCGGAATTAGCACAAAATACAAATTGCAGGCCCCTTCGGAGAAAGAGTCTTGAAGCTCATTGAGGCCAGCCTGGGTAAGTAATGGGCCGAGTTATCAAGCCGGTGTGGTAAGTTCCTCATTCGCAGATCGTGGATCCAGTAAATTCATACAACAATCACTGCTGACGTCTCATAAAGGTGTACTAACTTTATCACCCTAAAGTGATGATGGGTTGAGTCTAGCCCCCACCCCACCCCCATCCTTCTCCATGACCAGCTTTTAAGCTGCCACCACAAACACTCTGATTGTCGAGTGGAGAACTCACAGACACGGCACCTTGTCATCGTCCTGGGGGCTTTCCTCTGGGCACTCTGGTGTCCTCTCGGAAGCCAAACAAGCATGGAGGGAATTGGCCAAACATCCCACAATGCAGGACCCTCCTGAAAAGGGCTTTAAGAGTCAGTGAGGCCTTCCTGTATAAATTATGAGCATTGTAGTGACTTGCGATGGAATGAGTGGAGGACACTCTCACACTTTTGGTAATGCTTGGGCACTCTCCTATTGTGTCTTAGCCTTGTCACCTCCCCACCCCGTCAAACCATTCAAAAGACTGAGCCGTGGGGGTCGTCACTACTCAATCACAGACCTCGGGGTCAAGCCAAGGGGTGAGAGCGAAGGTAGTGAAACGTGCTCGCTTGAAATCCGCTGCTGAGGTGTAATACAGCACTCCAAAGTCTGTCGCTGAAAGATTACCCAACAAACAAAGCCGGGGTTTACAGGAGCCCCCAGCAGATCTTCTCGGGGAGTCTGGCCTGCGCCTGGGAAACATGG
>CM025627.2:10752141-10863240 GCA_014621495.2 Entosphenus tridentatus
GTGTGTGTGTGTACGTGTGTGTCTGTGCGTGTGTCTATGTGTGTGTGTGTCTGTATCTGTGTGTGTGTGTACGTGTGTGTGTGCGTGTGTATGTCTATGTGTGTGTGTGTGTGTATCTGTGTGTGTACGTGTGTGTGTGTACGTGTGTGTGTGTATGTCTATGTGTGTGTGTGTATGTATCTGTGTGTCTGTGTGGGTGTGTGCGCTACGAACCTGGCGACCGGGGTTCAATTCCCGCTCACGGTCAACACGAGTGACGATTACCTGAACCGGTCCTGGACCTCCCCTAGGTCGACTCAGCCTCAAATGAGTACCCGGTGCGGTGTGTAAACATCGCCGTTAGGGAGACAAAGGCGACCGAGCGTGGTGTTGGCCACCCACCCCCTCGTGTGCCGTGCCGGCCTTTATAGGTGCTCGCTAACGATTACTTGCCCCTACAGTCTGTTAAGGCTGCACGGGGGATCTTAATCTTTGTCTTTTCGACCTTACCCAGCGAGCTCATCTCTCTGCAGTGCTGGCGAGGGATGTTCACAAAGCAGCCGCGCATTCGGGTCAAGGCTGACCGTCACGTCCCGTGTGAGTGTGTGTTTGTTGAATGTGATGCCTCGCGCATGAGCATGCGTGTGCCAGCGTGTTCCTTGGGTCGGCTCAGTGGCAACGCCTTGGGTGCAGGTTTTAGGTGAAACACCTGTGTGGTGCCCACGTGCGATTTGCCAGGTGCGGTGGTGCAGCTCTGGAGGACGGTGATTTGGAGGCAAGAGTAAGTGAATCGCATGAATGTGTGAAATCGGCTAGGCTGAGAGGTTGCTTCGGTGCTGGAAGCAGAGGAACCAGTCTGTGTGGAACTTTAAATGTTGCCTCCTCAGATTTGTCTCTGTGGACTCCGGTTTCTTCCCACAAGCCCAAACTCTACTTCGAAGGAATTGGACATCGACTCTTGACACTCAACGGGGGTATTTATGGATAAATGAGAAGCATTTATGAGGCTTATTTGTAAACATGAACTGCCCATCTCACATTCCCCTGAGGGTATTGTGTTCCTGAAAATATAAGAATCAATATTCTTGCCATTGAGCCAGCTCACGTGGAGTTTGTGGTTCGAGCCCTATTACAGCTCAATAATTCTGCACTCGATGAAAAACGTGCGGTAAATTGGACAACTCAAATCCTGCTCCACCATTCCCAAAAGTCGGCGGCACAGAATCATCGCGTCAACGTCAAATCCCCCCGTTTGACCGCTGTTCACGTAAACATACACATTACTGCAGTGGCCGTGTGGTTCGAACGGATCACGCGGATCACTGTGGCCAAAATGAGAGAACAAATCTCTTCTTGATTTTACCAGATTATACAGAGGACGCAGACTGAAACAAAACACAGCTGGCGCAAGTCCACGCAGAGCTTCGTGCACCAGGTTTACAAGGCTGAGTCACGACTTCAAAGCGAGTGATTCGTGTGGACGTGACCTGTCCACCACTGGCACACAATGGCCTGGTCTTGACCAGAGTGGCGTGGGAGAGTTATGCAACCAGTGCAGCTGGTCCAACAAGGCTTCGAAACGACGGTGTCCTGAGCCCGACAGCCGCGTGGCCATGTGTCTGGGAAACTCAGTGCATGTTCGGTGGCTGCGTTTGTATGCGTGCCCGTGTGGGTATGGGCGTCTGCATCTGGGTGTGTGTCTTTGGGTGTCTGTGTGTTTTGGTGTCTGTGGGAGTCTCTGTATTTGTGTCTGTGTGGTTGGGCGTCTGTATCTGGGTGTCTGTCTTAGGGTGTCTGTGTGTTTTGGTGGCTGTGGGAGTCTCTGTGTCTCTGTGGCTGTGTGGTTGGGCGTATGTATCTGAGGCATGCACCCATCTATGTGCCTGAATGATTGAATGTCTACGTCTGTGTCACATACACATCGATAGCTGTGTGTCCTGATCAAGATGTCTCTGTGGTTAGAACAATGTGAGTTTGCAAGGTCTGGATGTCTGAGAGTTGTGGGTGTCCGTGTGACTTAGTGGACTGGATGGGTGTCTGAGTATCTGAGTAGCTGTGTGTTTAAATAACTGGGTGGGTGCATGCCTACGTATCGGCGTGTCCACGTTAATGTGTATCTGAATGTGTGTAGAGCATATATACACTATATTTGTGCGTGTGCAGTGCCGGATTAAGCTAGTGCGGGGCATGTAGCATATGTTATAAATGGGCCCTAAATACAAAAAAACACATTAATATTAAAACACACATTTTTAACTTGCATAGTAAAGTAATTGTATATTTTAATTTGCTATACAGCCAGATAATACCACAAATGGCTAATCTTAAACACCCAGTCGTTCATAAAATTTGAAGGCAGTATAGTACTATAGTAATAGAGCAAGTGCAGAATGCCTGAACCAGAAAAATTGATAGCTTGAAAGCATTTACCGTGGGGCCCTTGAAAATGCGGGGCCCGTAGCTACTACATTTGTAGCTACTTTTGCTACGAGGATAATCCGGCACTGTGCGTGTGTGGATATCTCGGCATCTGCATGTCCGGGCATCTAAGCAAATGCTTGCTCACGTGAATGGGTAGGTGACCTGTGATGTGGTTTTAATTGAACCGTTCAATAGGGTTCGTGATTTATTATGTACCTGCATCACCTTTACAACAGAAATAAATCAAGTAGGCTAACATTTCAATCAATTGCCCTGCTTGATGGCTACTGGATACGTTTTATGATTAACCAGGAATGGTCTTCGTCCTTTAGCATGACACGTCCAAAAAATACGAAGGAAATTTATAATTGGATCCAGCACCCTTGAAAACTTCAGGCTACAATTTTACCTGGCCCTAAGGTCAAACACAGAAAAGGTGATAAAATGTTTTTCCTCCTTTTTCTGGCAACAAAACAGGTGTTAAGATGTTAAAACACCAAACTGAAACCTTTTACAAGGAATCATGTCTGCATTAACCGCAATGCTTGTGGTTAGAATGCAAACAAACAAAAGTTATACATATATTTTTGCTACGTCGCATATTGTACAATGTTGGCCGTCGTATGTGTCCTGTTTATACGCATAACCTGCACTGTGAGTATGCCAACGTTTCAGATTCCCAGGGCTTATAAAACAACGATGGAGATTATGTAATGCACTCAGAACTGTGGAAATGTACATAGATATTAGGTCTTAGCACCCGTAGTTAAAATTTAAAAGGACATTCTTGTTATAGATGTGCGTGTGTGTTATAGAGGTGTGTGTGTGTGTCATAGGGGTGCGTGTTATAGGGGTGTGTGTTATAGGGGGGTGTGTGTGTTATAGAGGTGTGTGTGTGTGTGTTATATAAGTTGACTCATCCAAAAGTGAGCACCAGTGCCGTTGTTCTGGGTGCCTTCTCGGGTCTGACACAGCACACAGCCACTTGTCAACAATAACACAGCACACATCATCACTTCCTTAAGTTTAACGACCGTCCAAGTGTGATTCACGTCCACAAATACGCGCGGCTTGTCCCCCCCCCCCCCCGGCTACCACCACCAACGTGGGCAGAGCCGAAGAGAGAGACGCGAGAGAGGTGAGGACCATCACGCGACACACAGAGGTGGGGTGACAACAATACACACACTTACACAGGAGCTGACGTCATGTTCGTGAGTGGGTACTACTGTAATTGTTATTATTTTGCCATCATCATCATCACCGTCGTAAATATTCGTGTACTGTACTTTTGGGCGTGATTTACAAGTGGTTTATAGCCGCTGTAGTAGTCAACTTTTAGTGTCAATCCCTCCGTGTTCAAGTGCCAGCCTCAAGTTGGACCTGCGTTTGTACTCTGCCTATGACTCACTCACTGCCTCTTTTTTTCTCTCTATAAAAACAAACGTCCGCTGTGTTTTTGTTTTGTTTGAATTCTGCCGTATGGGGTCTCGATATGCGTTGAATTTAGGTGCCATGTATGCAAATTGTATTGTACATTCAAACATGAATGCGTGCGTGTGTCATTGAAGTTCACTCAGCCTGCAGTGAGTCACTCAGTGTGGCGTGTGTGGAACACCAGCACTGGGGAGACAACAGCCCTTCAAGATCTGTGCAAGTCTTAATAATGAGGACTTGTTAATCAGAGTATGTATTTATACCGGAAGAATCCGATGAGCTATAAAGCTATTTTTCACAGATGTCTCGTAATAATAACATTGATTTCTAGCGCCTTTCATCAAGGATCTCAAAGCCCTGTACATGACACGGCAGCAGACACTCAGCATATAAATAATATTATAAATACTGGAAATCTGTCCAGTAGGACATCTGTAATAGCAATTGCCCCCACAGTTTGTAAGACTTTATAGGGGATCTTTGTCCTTGTTTGTGTGTTGTGTATGTATCTAACATGTTTGATGTATTCGTAATGAAGTTGGACCTTTTGTGAATTGTGTGTAATTTACTTAATGTCCATATAGTTTGGGCTTACGAAGTGACTATCTGTCACTTTGGTAATGTCATATACAATCTTCCCGACGGCGTGAACGATTATGAATCAATAGATGTGTAGTGGAACCCCCACCCTCCCTGTACGCTCTCTTGGGTCGTTGACAAAGCTCACATTGATGGCACGTGTCCGTTAATGCAGACGCACGCACTGAGTGGTGAGAGTTACATTGCAATGTGAATGTTTTTATTGAGGGACCGTGTGTTGTCTTGACGAGGCCGGTGACTGGTTTTGCTGCTGCTGTTTTACTGCCTTGCCCAAGCTTTGGAATTGTTGATGCAATAAAAAGTTGTGCACTTTATTTATTTATTAAAGGGGCGCCACGGTGGCTAGGAGATGTCATCTTGCTCGCCTGGTATGCAGGAGGTCGGGGACTCGATCCCGACCCTGACGCCTGTATCTGTGGAGTTTGCGTCTCTCTCTCTCTCTCCCCCTGTAGTCGCTCGGATTTTTTTCTCCGGGTCCTCCGGGTTTTCCCTCCACATTTAGAAACCTGCATTGAGATTATGTAGTTTATTTTGGTGCTATAAATGTCAAAATGATGGGCCACTTTGTTGAGCTATCATTTGTGAGCAGGTTGCTTCTGAAAACTCAGTTAATACCTCAGTGGACATTGCCTGGTAGGGTGGGGATGGGTTAGTTGTATTTGTTTGTGTTTGGGTGCTTTGTTTACCTTTATTGTACTTTACACTCCTATCGTGTTGTTGTACTGTTTGTTGTTGTAACGTTCTTACCCCGTGCCCCGACGGGACATCTGTGAAAATGAGCTTTAAAGCTCATCGGATTTCTCCAATCGTGTATATAAATATTCTTGTTCTGATGTTGCAACTCTCATGCACACAACAGCAGCTGGTGTGCGAGCCTCGTGAGTGGTCAGTTCCAATTCCATGAGTAGGAGTCAAGCCTCTGTCAAAAGCCGTCTCGCGATGCACGCCCGTGGGAGACAGAGAGAGTTTTAAACGAAGGCAGGTTGCAGGTTGGTCAGGACAAGGATAATGCAATGGAAAGAGAGGAAACCTTGCGAATGGGGGGTGAAAGCCGGACGTTTAAAAGAAGGGAATCCCTGTGGCTCGAGGCTTGAGCTTGGAATGGAAGTGATGAATGAGGTCATTTGTACGTAAGTGTAATTCTGGTCGGCATCGTATCACGCCTAGACGACGGCTCCATACACTTTTTGTCGTTGATTTCTGTCGGCTTGACATATGTACGTTGAACTTCTATCGCACCGTACGTAACCAACCGTGCTAATCGGAAGTGTGGGAAACGCGGTTACTATCGTAGACGACGCTTACCCACTTCTCCGCACTGACATCTTTATTGATGCCCTTTTCTTCTGACATTTTTTTAGCACCCGAGATCTCCTCTCTGGGCTTTGTCACGACCTGATTGACACTGTTTGTGGACCCAAAACGGGCTTCCAGGCACTCTGAATGTAACTGTCTTCCGATGTGCTTGCAGAAAGCTCCAGTCGCCTTTCAGTGGCTCAAGGAACTTGTGCTTACCGATTTACAATGGGAGTGTGGCCTTATCTTTTTAGATGACGTTATTGTGTTTGGAGCGACCTTTGAGGAGCACCTCCAATGGTTGCATCAGGGTTTTTATGAGCTTTTGACAGGCCAATTTAAAGCTTAAGCCGTCCAAATGCCATCTTATGCAACGCTAAGTTCATTTCCTCGGTCATGTGGTCAAGTCGTGAGAGCATCACAACCAACCTGGCCAAGGGAGGGGAGCACTCTGATTGGTGGCCTGCAGCCAATCAAAAGTGTTCCACGGGTCGGTCGGTCACCCCAGCACGGCAGTTGCAACAATGGTGCAAGTGCTTTGCTCTCAACCCCCCACCTCTGTCTACCCAGCGGTGGGCGATGGTGTGGGTACTCCCACCCTGCCCAAGACGTTTGACCAGTGTGGAAGAGTAGGCCAATGTACCGTGTAGAGCAGCGCTATAGGGCTCCCTTTTAGTGAAGATCCTTCCGCCGGCAGTCACCTGAGAAAGAAATTGCACCCTACGATGCGCGTGTGTTTTGATGTTTATAGAATGGATGTCATGGGGTTTGCTCACAAGGAAATTGGCTCACAGCCAAAATTGTAATATCATGAGTCAAACATGGTGTGAGCAACACGTAGAATGTGTGTTTTTAAAGTTCATATCATCCTGCGTGATGGATTCAAGACCTCGGTTGGTGTGCTTGTCACGAAATGGAATCCATCCAAGTTCAACTTAAAGTCAGGGTGTTTATAACTTTGGTCACATGTCTTTATGCAGCAGCAGTCCTGTCCAACTCGCTTGTACTGGCAGGCTAATGTGTAGGTGCCCCAACCTTTTTCAATCCACCGTGTTTTGACTAAAATTAATAGGTATCTCCATGTGGATTTTTTTCAAGAATCTCTCTTGAAACTATGTTTGTCGGATAATACCCCAGGGGTTCGAGACACTGAGCCGAGCAGCGCTGAGGTCGTCTTGTGTTCAATTCCGGATTTTCAGTCGTCTCTTGATTAAAGCGGCATCTCAACTCAAGCGCTTTGGAGTGAGTTGATGAGCACAGCTAAATTACCAATGAAAACACGCAAAGATACTGCTTGTAAAATGTTCTTTTCAACTCATTAACTTCAGTTTCCGTTTTCAGTTTCATTTTTTTGGTAGAGCCCTGTGAGCCATTCTGCTCTAGAATCGGGTGCAACCGCAACAAACAAAAAACAAAAACATGGACAAGAAAACATCTTAAAGTGACTATGCGCAAACAGAAAAATCCAGGAAAAAACTGCAAAAACTTACTCCAAATGCGCTGTTGAGGACACGTAACTGGTGTGCCACGAGTCTAGATTAAGCAGCTTCATAAACTCATTTATTCGGAACTGTTTTTTGTGTGTTAAGTGTGTCGTCCCTCCCCCGCACCTCCGATTAGCACAGTTTGGTACGGGCGGTTGGGTGGTAAGAGCTAGAACCATGCGCCAAAAGCACGACCATGGTCTCGCTTCCCACTGCTGCTACGTGGAGAGAGGCACGTAGGCTGCTGAATGACACTCGGAGCAAGAAACGCACCCACGCACACCACTGCCTCGACACGCGCGCACACTTCCTTGGCTGCAGACGTCCCACGGCAGAACGAGAACAATGCATCCAGAGGGGCTCTTACCTGCTCTGGAGAGGAGAATGATCGTGTGTTTAATCATAGTGTTTGCGGATATGTGTGTGTGCGGAGAGACTATTTCACCACAATTAGGGATTGGGAGGGCGGAAGGGTGCCACAGTCGTCATACACGCGCTTCACAACAAGAAGCGCCTGTGCTTGATTCCTGACTCGCTGCGTCTCTGATGACCGAGTGATTCGTCGGTTTATTTTGTTAAAGCCTTTTGAGGAAAAGAGACGGAAGAACGAGGCATGCGGTGACCAGCTGAGCTGCATGAATGAGCCGTTGAAGCTTCCACTGGGTCATGCTGTTGCGTCCCATTTCAATATTTTACACGAGCGCTAGATGAGGCTGCAATGATCAAATCACGCAATGTGTTTTAGTTTACCAGATTGTTTTGGCTATCGAGCTGAGAATTCAAGAGGCCAGAATAGTGTTCATTTTGCAAGCACGACCCGGGGCATTAGTTTGCCAGTAGGGGGCGCTGATTGCGAGTAATTTTTTGAATGTTGGAAAATGTGGACTGTGTATCTGCAAGCACACGATATCCTAAACAGTAGTGTTGTGTTTTTACTCGCATTCCTTCCTATGATATTCACGACTTTACCACCATAACTATTCACTTTTCCCTGGTGTTGAATTTATGTGTGTGTGTTTTCCCCCTCTCGCGTGTGAGTGGGTTGTCATTGGCTGGAGGGTGTATCCATGATATCATTTTACAGGTTGACAGGCGCGTAATAGGTTAGGCATTGTGTGTGTGTGTATGTGCGGCGCGCGTGTGTACGCGCACCCATGGACAGATCCTGAAGGTGCACGCGCTCACATGTAGAGGCGAGTCACACGTGGGAGCAGCTTACACCACGTGGTGACAGCTTGTGCGTCACGCTCCACGCACTCCATCCCGTGAGTGTAAATAGAGCAAGCTCACCCGTGTCACCGCCCTCCCCCGCTTAATCCATTGATACGACACTCATTCACGTATTTATCTATCATTCCACAATTCATTCACAGCCATCAGTTAAAGCAGACGAGAACCTATGAACTCTGCTGAGACCAAATCACCCTGCATGTGACCTAAATTGTCCTGTCAGATCCCAGAAGCAAGACGTTTGGAGCCCGGTGAGTAATGTGCTCAGATGGAACTATCAGGGAGTTGGCCAGGAGATGGTAGTGCGGAAACAATACTCTTGAATCTATCAGCAACCGGTACACAACGTCCAGTATACCCCTCACTGCGGCTGTGGCTACCATTCACGTGCTTCTTTTCTCTCCAGTCTAACAACGATCGGAATATTTTCAGCGAGAAATTAAGTCCGCATATGAGTAAAACAAAAGCGATGTACAATAAGTTGCCCAGAAGATGGAATTACGGGCAGTGGGTTCATGGGCCCATTTGTGAGCGCCTTTGAGTGTTATCCTCTCCCAGGCGAGGGTTCATCTCTGGGTATCGCTGAGTTGTCACACATGACGGGATACATTCCTTACAACGTTGTTGACCAGCCATCCCAGTGCAAGCGAACACGATCCTGGAGACTCGTGGAGGCATTCCTTGGATACATAACAACGTAGCTGACACTGGTACAGTATACGTGTATAGCATACAGATGGAGTGTCATCGCGGGATGTCACTGTGTAAGTCTGGCCCGAGAGGGTCACGGCGTGCGGTGCAGTGACACCGCGGACACCGCAGCGGTGTGGGTGCAGTGCCGGCCCGAGAGGGGCCCGGTGAGTGCTGAGTGGCAGCGCTGATTGATGGCACCGCGCTCGGCGTGCAGTGCCAGCCCCTACAGGACAGGGTGTGGGAGTGCCGGCCGTAGGAACGGTGTTACTAAAGGCCATGGCACTCTGGTTCACCCGAGTGGACACGTGACCGGTTACATCTACAAAGGGGCCCCAAGTGGGGGCTAGGGGTGATCACGTGGTCGGGGTCCAGATCTTGCTGGCTGGAGGATTCTAGAAGGTGGGCGTGGCCAAGGGCTGAGCCGGCCACGCCCAGAGAATATGAGCCGGGTCCCCAGAGAGACCGGCATTGTTGTTCATCCTGAAGAAACCTTCGTCTGCGTTTTACGTTCTCCGAGTCTCTAACACGTGGACCCGGACCCAAGTTGTTGGTCCCAGTCCGTAGTAGCAGTTACGTTATAATTAGTGCAGTTAGCCTGGTGGTCACCACCATAGGTTGTTATTCTGTTAAGGGGCAGTTACTCCATGTGTTGGTGTTAAATAAATGTGTTGCCTTCAAGAGTACGTCTGCGACTCGGTTGAACTCACTACACATATACTGTCTTGACGAATCCACGGTCACTGATTTGACACGGGCGATGCGAACTTGACAGCGAAGTGAGATTGAGTTGTGTCACCCCACACTTACCGTGCAAGAACATCCAGCCAACTATTAGCAAAGCCAAACCAGGAAGATGTCATGCTTAACGTTGTGATTGTCGGGTGTGCGTGTGTCTCGTGCCCGTGATTTCGTTACCGTAGAAATGATCCCCAACAGCAAACAATGCATCAATCAAGAACGCCGTGAACTTACTTCGCTTATGATGATGGCAGTGATCCCCACCCCACCCCGCCCGGGGGGGTGGTGCCTGCGCTGGTTTGTCGCTCGTGCCATTCGAATGACCTCAGCACGGGGACAAGTGCTGCCGTGCCGCGCCCTGCAGCGCCAGTTGCCGCCACCCGGCAAACTTCGCGGCCCGCCGCCTCCTCCACGTGGGAACCGGCGAACGATGATGCGCGCGTCACGGACGAGATTCCGCCCTTCAGTTCGTGCGCGCGATGTGAGACCCGCTTGGGAGCCGAGTGCCAACGTCGAGGGGCCCCTGCTAGCACGCGAGAGGTATCCGGGAGGGAGCGGGGACCTCGTGGTTGTTTTGCCGTTCCAGTTGAAGGGGGCACAGACCGAAACGTCGTTCGACTTGCACGGTCCACGGTTTGGGTTTTGCACGGACACAATTTGCACCGCCGCTGCTGCTCGTGTCTTTAATTGTACAACCGACGAAGGAGACGTTCGCCTCGGCCTGTTGGTGTTACAACCAGCGTCTTCGAATGATGTTTGGGTCTTGAAAGAGGTGTTTATTCGGGACGTCCGCGTTCGTTCCACTCTGTTCGCCAGCGTTCTTTCAGATCCGTTAGTAACGTGATGACTGCACTCTGCATCTCGTATGTAAACATTGTTTATACGTACACAGACACACACATATATACCTATATAAGGGCAATTGACTGTGTATAGGCTGGTCCAGATGTCTTGTGCCCCATATTGAATTCTCTGAAACGTCATATTTTAAAAGTAAGGTTTATTTAAAACAGAAATAAAAATGCAAAGGGAAACAAATGTTCGGGGTCAATTCATTGTGTGGGGGGGGGGTCACAATACATCTGGACTGCCCTGCACACGCTCACGGGAACGTGGACTCCCAATTTGCGTGCGTCATGTATGCGTATGCTGCTATTACAGTGCGTGAGTGCAGAGGCTGGGCAGGCGTGACGTCACGTGTCATTTGGCCGAGAGAACACGGCCCGGACCCTGGGTGTACACCGTGCACACCCCACGACCCCCCCACAACCCGGACCCTGGGTGTACACCGTGCACCCCCCACTACCCCCCCCCTACCCCCCCCCCCACAGTCCTCACCCTGCGTGCCCACTCTGCACCCCCCACGACCCACCCCCAACGCCGCTCCGTGGATGAATGAATGAATCTCAAAGCCACGTGAACCCGAAGCTCTGCACAGTGATGATGCTCGTGTGCGTATCTTTTCCAATAGTGCGTCTCTTTGTCTTTTGTAATGCTTGGGGGTTGCTCGCTAACAGCACTTTCCCCAACAGTCTGTTAAGGCTATACAGAGGACCTTTGTCTCTGTTTTGTAATACTTGCGGGGAGCGGTGGTGTAGCGGTCAGCGCTACGCTGCGCTACGAACTCTGCTACTCGAGCTCGAGTCCCGCTCACGGCCAACACCACGGTGACGATTATCCCAGCCGGTCCTGGGCCTCTCCTAGGTCGACTCAGCATCAAATGAGTGCACGATGTGGTGTGTAAACGTCACGACTGGGAAGACAAAGCGGCCGGGCGTAGTGGCCTCTACCCCCACACCGCCGTGTGCTTTGTCGGCATTCAGAGGTGCTCGTTGACAGTGCCCACAAGCCCGTGAAATGCCTTTGTCTTTCTAAGGGCGTATTTTTGTCTGATATTACACAAATTAAACAATTACATATTGCACCTCTGTATAACTGTATCCTGTATCACCGAGTTTCAATTTACCTTGTATACACATGTGTAGTGTCAAACGATTCGGAGACAGAGTTTCTAGGAGGCACTTTCTTCATTAACAACTTTCACGATCTCGTCCACACACTCTCCACAGTAGCTCAGCCCAGCATGTACACACCACTAGCCGTCTAACACTGACGGCGCTGACTGACAGAGCCAACTACTCTCCTTCGTAGCGCAGTGCCTAGCGGAGACATTCAGCGACGACAGCGACAACGAGATGAGTCAACTCCCAGAACCGGCAGCCCTGAGCCCCCCACTCTCGGCTCCTTTTATGCTCCCGGCAGTGCGGCCCTGGCTCCGCCCTGACCGCGCCTCCCTTCTCGAACCTCCCAGCAGGTTCCAGGGACCTCCAGACGGGGTCCTCCGTGACCCTTGCCCCAGTTCCTCCGCCCTGCCAACACCACGTGCTCACCCTCACCGGCGTGTGCGCCGTCTGTCCACCACAGCTGCCGCCCAACAGCCGGCGCTATTACACTACACATACATAAAAATCCCTTAGTAATCTATCATTCATAAATGCAACCTAATTACCAATCATCATCGGCCATGGTCAATCCACTGCTAGATGAAGGTCTCCTCCCTCGAGCTGTCTCACGCTCCTGAGATGTGAACGTCGACGCTGAAATTCCGTTGCTCCATCTCCACGCGGTGACCGTAATCTCGGGGCGTTCCATTCGTGGGCTACGTACGTTTATTGATAAACTTTAAGGACATAAATACAAAGAAATGCTGGTAATATGTTTTTTTTATATATATGCTACTGTATACTGTTAAATCCGCCTAATTAATTTACAAATAATTATTGCTCTGAAAAGCAACACTTATTACAACTTAAAAGCTACTTGCAACTCCCAGTTTGTACGTGTGTGTGCATGCTGTGAGTGTTTTATATGTGAGTACAGATTCTGTTATCAGCACCCGAATATCTCCGTGTACAATGTGGAACTTCTTTCGCACCGCACGTAACCAATCGTGTTCATCGGAGGTACGAGAAGCGTCGTGTTACGGGAATGTCGCCTCGTCTCTTGTCATCGTCATACTCCTGAACCAACATCCACAGATACCAGCCATGCGCTCTTCCCAAGGAGCCTCTCGTGGCGAGCATTGAACAGTCGGTAAATACCCGCGAGCGTAGTGGGGCCTTCCGCTAGCAGTGGCGTGAGCGAGCGATTGCAAGGCTGCACCTTTACCCCTTTATCTAATGTTATATATTAAAAAACCGGTATATAGTAATAAATACATTGTTAGTAAGAGGTCGACGGGGCTTCGCCTGCTGACTATCTTATTTAGCGTCGGATCCCACGGGAGACAAAGCCTCTTGGATGGTGACTTTGGAAGAGTTTCAGCACGAGACTTCGAGCAGTGGAGAGGTTCGTCCTGAACCTGCCCTGTGAGTGAAAATGTTGGTGTCCAGATGTTATTCCAGTCATAAACGTCTTGTTTTATTTTAGTGCCACGTGTCCGTTCCACAAACATTGTGAAACAACGAGAAATTACATCGCTCCGTCACGAGAATGTGTAAGACATTCGCGTAAGACGTCTCTGTAACAACCGATTTGTACCCGAGGGTACTGAATGTACAAAACACGAGTTTATGAATTTTCCAAAACACAATTATTCGATCGCATGCGCTTGGCTCGTCCTATCTCTAACCCTAATGGTTGCAATAATTTATTTAAATAAACAGCGAGACTCGACGGGGCTTTTATTTCTCCGCACAGTCCAGACGAGGCATGAGTCACGCGGAGAGCGGCGGCGCAGTCATAGACTCGTCTTGTCTGGAGTCTAAATGACATCACACGGAACGCCTTTTCTGTCTCTTATCAGCGGCACGAGCCCTGATAAAAGCTTGCACTATCTGGACAAAATATGATATCAGCAGAAGTGACACTGTGGCCAGAGCGCTGGGTTCACAATTAGAAGGGTTTGCCAATTGAGTTGACTCAAAGGACATCATCCTTATGGGGTCGATAAAGTTATTACTACTTTGTTGGAAGTCAACGGTGGTTGTCCTTATGGGAGACACTGGCGCCATGGGAATGTAGAATATCCACCACTGGCTCAGTGATGGCAATTGGCTGCTATGGCTGAGATTTGTCAAGCCTCTTTGGATAAAATTAAATGTCAATGCGCTCTCATACACAGTGAACTAACTTACCTTCGACAGAACTCGATAGAAACATGTTAAGAGGCTGGCCAATCTGCAAGGTATTGTTTGAGCATGTGGATTTACCACTGTAGTTATTCTGACCTAAGTGCGTTGATGAAAGCCCAGTCTGAAACGTCACCTACTTAAAGTATTTTTTTAATTGACGAATGTTTTCGTGTTTTGTTATTTGTGGTCATGCACCCACTGTCAACGCAGTGCCACCAAATACTGCAATCTATGAACACCGGGTGAGTGAGTGGCCGTTGAAATCCATGCCCATTATTGCAATTCACCTCGCCGAGTTGAGATTGCAAACGCGCAGTGCACTGCAAATCATGTAAATGCTTGCGTTGGCACGAATATCTCTGTTCTGTGCCTCACCCTTAGACATTTAACCCCATAATGTGATGTTTACTGCCTTCCACCAGTACACGTTGTCTTCTTTTACAAGATTAACCCCAAAGCAAATACTGTATAGTCATTGTAATGTGCACGGTACTGTGCCGGTAAATAAGTGTTTACTCAGTCTGTGTGTGTGCGTTTGGGAGTGTAATTGTGGGGAGCCAACACCAGTGACGATTATCTGAAACGGTTCTGGGCCTCCCCTAGGTGGACTCAGCCTCAAATGAGTACCTGGTGCGGTGTGTAAACATCGCCACAAAGGCGGCCGGGCGTGGTGCTGGCCACCCACCCCATCATGTACCGTGCCGGCCTTCATAGGTGCTCGCTAACAACACTTGCCCCTGCAGTCTGTTAATGCTATACGGAGGGTCTTGTATTGTAATTGTTATATTTGGAATGTCGCTTAACGGAAACACGATTAATCTTGACTTAAAGCTTTCGTGACCGTCAACGTGACTTTACCGAAAGACCCAAAGAATATGAAACACGATGGTGGCACATTATTTGTATGAGTTATTATTGGTGGCGATGTGGTCTCACTGGTGAATGGTGAATCGAAACACCGGCACATGCTGCACACATTCAGGGAGGCGAGGGAAGGGGGCCGCAATTGCCAATCACCATGAGATTCACAGTCACCATCATCCAATCACCACCATCATCCCACTTACCCTCATCAACATTTAGAGACGGCGTCTCCGCCTAAATAGTTTTCAGCTGCATCATTCATCATCACAAATTGGCACGTCTATCATCATGAAGCACATTAACCGCACCTGTGTCCCGGTACGACACGCTAACGATACTATTGCCATTTAACAAAGTAACGTCATTTCACGTTTAATACGGCGCAGCCGGATCGTGCGTACACAATACCGAGAGCCGCGCACAAGGCGGTGTGCATTGCTGAGTGCGTGGACGCAAGCCGACCGAGTGAGTGGTGGGGAGCGAGCGACGCAGAGACACCAATAATAATTCTTCTTCTTCTGTGTTTAATGTTAATTCAGTGGGGTTCTCTCAGGCCCGCCCACTCGCGTGCAGCATAAATTGTGGCGTGTCCTGCAACTGCTGGCATAGCCTCATAACAAGCAGCAGCAGCAGCCAAGAGCTAGCGCTCACACCTTCACAGAAACACAATCCTCGGTCACCAATCCTTCCCTCCTTCCTCCATCCGCCACCGCATCATCTTCCTTAAGTCGACTAAATATCCATTCCCTCGTTTTTACTCTCTCTCTTCACCGCTACTGGCTGGAAGGGAAGTTGCGTTTGAGTTTGTGGGGGGAGGCTTGTTTCTGTTCTCTCTCTCTGTGCGTTCCTTGGGCTCTCTCGCTCTTCTGTTTAAATTTATTTTTTTTAAAGCTCGGCACACGGACCGGGGAGGGGTGGAGGGAGGGAGACGGGCGGCTAAGAGCCCCACCGCCACCACCGCCACCACTCCGACACGCCAAGTTCCAACTCGCGGAGTAGCCGTCTGCCTCTGGCCACTTTTTAACTTGACATCGTCACCATCCTCTTCGTTCGCATCGCCGCCTTCGTCTGCAGCGCCGGGTGATGCAACAGCGTACAAGGTCTGTATCGGGGTTCGTGCGCTTGTTTAGGGCGTTGGCGTTTAAAGAGCGTGTGAGTGTGTGGCGCGCGTGTGAGTATGTGTGTGAGTCGGGAGCAGTGACGCAGTGGTAGGAACTCTTGCCAACCGAGTTCGAGTCCCGGCAGCTGCTCTGCCGCAGCGGTTGCCGAGTTTAGAACTTTGACTGGGAGACCGCTAGGTTGACTCGGCAGTTAAATCGAGTTGCCCGCCCACCGGTGCGGTGTGTGCCATAATCGGGCGCCGGGGATACGAAGGCGGTCGGGGCGGGGTGCTGCTGGCCGCCACTGGCCTCTGTCGTGAGCGCCGTCCGCCTTGAGATGCTCTTGAGCAATTGGCCGCACGGTGCGCGTGACGCTACACGGGGGATCTTTGTCTTTGCATGCGTGCTCCTACTGTATTGTACAAACACGTGTGCGCAGTGCGGAGAGGCTTTGCAGATGCAGCCGCGCGGCTCGAGCGGGGGGCGTTGCGCTAAGGTCCGTGCGACCCGAGTTGGATTCCTGGCGGGGGGGATGCGCGCACGATACAATCTGCGGTGGAAAGTGGGAGCCCAAAGCGGTCTGTGCCGCGTCTAGGTCGTCTTGGGCCATAAAAAACACAAAGCGATGCAGTGGGTACAGTTCTTGATGCCGGCTGCGTGTTAATCGGCGGATTGAGTGCTGCTGCTGGGCGTGGTTGTGTGGCCACCGCCTCTGCTCCAGACTCGTTCGTGGGTGCGCGCAACGGCGATCGCTCCGGTGGTGGTGGTCCACAAGGCCAGCGAAGTGTGCCCAATGCAGGAGGCGCATGCTTGTGGCGCATGCACGGAGTGGTTTTTATTTCCTCCTAAAAGATTTCCCGGGTCGCTGTTAGCCTCGGCGTGTGACCTGGAAGTCACGTCCATAGAGATGTACTGGATGTGCTGTGACCGGGAAAGCATCTGAACGGTCACAGACCTGGCCTAAATACATCTCTGCATCTTCTTGGTTCTTTCGGTAAAGTCACGTAGAATGGAAATAATAAAAATAAAACATAATAAAATAATTCGCACGACGTTTCGGCCACAACACAAGCAGCCGTCCTCAGGTGGAGAACAGGTCTGTCGAGAAGACACTGCGTTGTGGCCGAAACGTCGTGAGAATTATTTTATTACGTTTTATTTTTATTATTTTATTATTTCCATTCTACGTGACTTTACCGAAAGAACCAAGAAGATGAATCCCTGCAGTCACGAAAGCGTTAAATCGAAATCTCTGCATGTTCTACACAAAGGTGATCACTGGGTTCCATGTGCCACTGGTTCCCCGGTAGTCTACATTAATTGTCGCGAGTCTTGTTCACCGATTGTCCTTGTCATTACATACTCGGAAACGGAACGTGTTCCTAATGTTGGTGTCTGCCAGGCTGTTATAAATGCATGTGTCTTCGTGTAACATGGAGTGCGGTGCGCGAGGCGGTGGTGCCAGTGTTGTGCACAGGCAAGTTGGTGTCGTGTGGGTGCGTGACGGCGCCTCCAACATCTCCAGTAGATTCTAGATTTTGAAGCTTTCGTGACTGCAAGGATTCATTCTTAGGTTTCTTTTTTTCGGTAAAATCACGAATTTTACTTTTATTAATTTAATTGTTTTACCTACGTGACTTTGCCGAAAAAAAACCCAAGAACATCTCCAGTAGACCCACGTCGGATCCATTTACTTGTTCAATATCCCCGCTTGCTAGGCTTGTGGAGTTGGTGGCAGTTGTATACATCGCTGTGGTGAATGTGGTGACCGCTTTTACAAGTGCATTGCAGTCCGCCCAATGAATGCGCACATTATTCAAAGCCCCAGAGCGCACTGCGTGTCAATTGCAGAGGGTCGCGTGTAAGTTTGGGTATACAGTGTTGCGTTGCATATCTTGACACTGTACAACACGTGGCATGTCATGAACGTGCAGTGGTCACCGTGTGTGCGACTGCCCAATGCATCACCCGCTAAGAGGGAGTTGTTGATCCCCTTATTGTAGCCACAGCTGCCGCGTGCCACCCTTTTGCTTGACATGACCATTGCTGTCCCTATACAGCAGTGGTTATGCCCCACATTCAGGCGCCCTGGGATAAATATTCCTCCAGCCCATATGATTACCAAGACCACCACCTCCTGCTTACCCTCGCACCCACTGCCCTTGGCGTTTGGGGTCTTTAGCCGTAGGGAGATTCGAGGCGGCGCTCCTCGTTCACGGCAACCTCGACGGTGTTTCGGGCGACACCGCCACCACCACCACCACCTGGGACTCGCGTCGCACCTGGGACGTGAGTGCTGCGCTGCTGTGGTGGGTCCCCAGGTTGTGGAGGTCCTTCTCGTGTGTGTTTAACTTCGTTCGCACCGTACCTAGCCAACCGTGCTAATCGGAGGTGTGGTAGAAGGACAACAAGCTCTTGGACAATGTTATTATGAGTTTATCTTGAGTGTCCCCAGTTCGTTTTGTTCCTCCGTTGGCTCGACCTGCCACCTGCTTATTGTTAATGTCTCCTTTGTCGTTCATGGCATTTTGCCCGTGAAAAGTCTTCATCGGTCCTCTACACGCAACTTGGGGCTTGCTGTGTGGCCTTGCACTAAACTAATTCTAACGTCTGAAAATTGTACAACTCAGAGGACAATGTGCGTGCAGGCTGCAAACAATGCTACCGATACGAAGCTCACAAGGTGCTTTCTAGACCCCAAATTGTGCGATAGTGATTCCTAATGTTGGCTCCCGACTACCAACCTTGCCTTGCATGTCACAGTGTTGACGTATTGCTTGCACGACTCTGCACAGCCCTTGTCCTTTTAGACTCGCATCTCAACAGAGTCAAACATTGTGGCCACCCTTGACACCGTTGTAAGCAGGAGGGTGGCGAGCGAGCTGTATATTCCGGTGTCACCCTTGGTTGGAATAATTGGTGCAGAAGTCTATCCATTGGCTACGGCTGCTGCTGCTGCTGCCTTGTGCCTCGGCAGTGTTATGTTGACGAGCCCTCCCTGGTCACTGGGGACAAGCTGTTCGGCACCGCTAATGGTTTGTACGTGCACGCCACGCAGCGCAATGCATTCTGGATTGTGTGCCGCTGAGAGGTCGCGCCGGTCGCTTCTCTCCCCACTGGCCGGCGTTGTGGTGGAGGGAGTCGTCGGCGCTCTGAGAAAGTGACCCGTCAGGTTACTTGTTTAAAAAAAAAAGACGTCCCGTCTCTGTGGAGCTCCCCACTTGGTTATAAATGAAGGTCATGAATCAATGAAGGATGCCTAGGGGGGGATATGAGCTAATCTTGGGCGCTCAGGGAGACTGCGTGTTCTGTTGCTGGCAAAACTATGTTGGGTTTTTTTGTGTAGTACTGAAGTGTCCTTTAAACCGCACTTTCATTTGACAAGTATGCAAACTTTCACTTGGGTGCAATGCACCATTTAAACGTGGCTTATATTCCATTCTCAAAAGGCATTTAAACCAGGTGGGTGTTCCTAGTGACATAGATCTTTCAAGGGAAACCTGGACTGAAGCAAATCCCCCAGGTATGCCATATTTCTGGCTTAAAACGCGTTTTTAACACTCGTTGAAGCTGCGTCTCATCTGATAGCAGTGCAGTGACCACTCACACGTCTGGAGTGAGTTGGTTTCCAGAGCGCCGTGTAAGCCGGAGAATGCAGTCGGTGTTGTGATTTTGAGATGAGGTCCTTGTCTGAAATTATTTTAATGTGATCCTGATTTTGCTTGCAAGATTGCATTTCAATGCTGCCTTACCAGGTAAAGAGAAAATAATTGGGTCCTAAACTTTGGGGATACATTTATCTCTTGTTTTTACTATGGCCGGTAGAGTCCTGTGTACTAGGTTGAGTGACTTTTATAACTGGGGGAGGGACTCGGTCTGTCGAGGGAGGTCTGGGGGGGGGGGTATGCTTGCAAATTCAAAATTGGGTACAACAAAACAAGTAAAATTACAATTTTGAAACCCAAAAGCTAACACCTTGGTACTAAATAAGATGCGTAATGGAAAATGTTAACACGACTAATACTGAATGTGAGGGCTGAGATGAAGTTGATCATCAAAAGCATTTGGTTGTCAAAGGAAATATGGCTGCAAACAACAGCAACATTACTTTATCCATTCAGTGCGATAACTGATCCGCAGCCAGGCAACGAGAGGCAATGTCTCTTCCCACTTGGGATCATGAAGTGGGGAATTTAGCCAGAAACTAAACATCGGTCTGACCGATTGTGTCGAGGCTTGTGGCATTCCGGGGAAATTTGAGACGTGGATGAGCTTGCACGCAGATGTCCCCCGTCCAAGTCTGACGTGAGCGAGGGGGGGGGGATTACAGACACCTCCCCATGTGACTACGTTTTCAGCGTTTATTTGTTTAACGCTCCCCTCCCCTCCGCCGTTGTGGCCGCTAATCGGCGTTTGGATCTCAGTCTTGCACCGCCGTGACCTCGTGTGCGTGCGGCTGCGCCGAAACTCGCCCCGACTCTGGCGGTACGCCGGGCTGTGGTTGTGACTTGCTGCTGCTGCTTGTGAACGAACGTTGGTGGTCGATGCAGGGCGACTTTAATGACCTGAAACGCGCAAGTGTGTGCGGTCTGGTCGTGCGCTTTATTTTGGGATTGGTCGTAATGGTGCCCCATTAACGGCGGCATGCGCCATTGACCAAAAAACGTGGTGTTTTTTTTTTTCAAAACCTGGATGGAGTTCGAGGCAACATTACAAATGTTTCGAGGCAAACCTGAGTGACTTAAGTTCAGCATACGACTGCACAAATTAAAATGATCCCAGGATTAAATAAAAATGCGTTTTTTTTGGCAACCAGATGATGAAATGTGTAACCAAAACTAACAAGATATTTTACAAGTTTACCCAGGAGCAGCGTTTCCTGTACGTCATTCCTCATCACCCGCCTGTCGATCGAACGCCAAATACAAATTGAGTATTTATTGGAGCCCCGTGCACGATGGCTGCAACTTCCCGTGTGACCGAGATATTAAAAAAAAGAGATCTTAAGCGAGTCGCACAAGTAACTTGCAGACCATTCGATAAACCTTTCCATTTTAATGAGCGTTCTCTATCGTGTGTGTCGACATCTGGCACGTGCAGTAGGTAACTGCTATTTGAATATAGAGAGATTGGTAACATTTAAATGTACTGCGGGTGGGTGTTTGTGGAGCTTGGAAGCGCTGTGCGTGTGGGGGGGGGGTTCCCTGTTCTTGCGCTGCCCAGAAATCTTCTCTCCAAGCCAGGGATGGTGGGTTTTGTCCTTCGTATTCTTAGGTTGTTGTTTTTTCGGTAAAGTCACGTAGGTGACTTTACTTCAGACCGCAAATCTAGCTGTGACGGTCCCACCTGATGACGGAGACTTGTGTTGCCTCCGAAACGTCGTGATTTTTTTTAGTTTACTTTTATTAATTTTTTACCTGCGTGACTTTACCGAAAAAAAACCTAAGAATATGAATTCTTGCAGTCACGAAAGCTTCAAATCTAGAATGTGTCCTTCGTGTCTGCCTGCAGAAGTTGTGTGGACGATACTAATACAACCTGCATTGAAACGCAGGGCGGGGGGGGGGGGCAGAATGCACTCTCGGACGCTCGTAGTGGCACTGACGGGACAGAAGCGCACACGGATTGGAGCCCGTTACGTGGGCTGGACGCGCCGTATTGGCACCGACGAGAGGCGAAGTTGTTGGGCTTGGGCAGGACACGCGGCGTCATTTGGAGGCTCTCGCCTTGGTGGCCTTGGTGGCGCGCCGGGTTTGATTGACGGCGAAACAAATTACATTAATATACAGGGCACGTGACGCGAATGCTGCAGCGCTGCTGTTTAGCTTCGTGGTAATAGAATAATAAAGCGGGAATAAAACACGCGGTCCATTAAAGTGGCGTTAATAATTAAAAGCTAAAGGTGCAGTCCCTGCAATTGCTTGCTGCGTCACTAACAGAAGGGGGGAGTGGGGCCTTGCATTTCTAGAGGGGAGGTTGAGCAAGAGCCCCCTTCGGGGTGTTTGGCCTACTCTGTCACGCTGGCCCGGCTATCTTTGAGGCGGTGGGAGAGCCACCTCTGCAAGCTGCTCGTTGTCCTCATGTCTACTGCTGGGTGGGAGTGGGCACGACCTGTTCAAGACGCGTGCCCCTTGCTACGCCGAGGATCCGATCGAACCGGCGTCCCCGTTGGCTTGCGAGTCCGGCTTGCCGACCGCTGGCGCCACAGCGTCAAATGTTGAAAGCAGAGTTTAAGATTTTGTGCGAGGTTTTGCTTTAATCGCAAAAAACTGGCATTGAACCCACAAGTGTTGGATGCACAAGTGTCAACTTATGTGTGCAGTGGCACATGGGTCTGTTTCCGGGAGCAGCGTCAAGTGCTTGGGTTAATAAGAAGGGGGATTAAGATTTCAGCTCATCAGCCTCCTGATCCTTTACGTGGTGTGTGTGTGTTTGCGCATTGCACCATTACTGCTGTGCGTGCACCATAATATTCTTTAAAATAGATTAGTTACAAAAACATGGCAATAGTAACACCCGAGAAACACGTGTTTTTGTCAGATGTCTTTGCGTCATTGGCAGGCTTTTACGATGAATAGAGCACTAAAAATTGGAAAATAGCTGTCAACTTTTTTACCGTCTCCCCTCCCCACCCTTCCCTTAAAAAGTCAAAACGCCGTCTGATGGGTCGGTGTGACCCAGATGTAAAAACGGACAGCTGTTGTGCTTTTCAATCTCATGCCAAGCAGAACGCGGATTAACTGGCGCGCAAAGGACCATGGGGTTTTTGCCGTCCAATTCCAAAAATGTGCCCTTGCTCCAAGTCCCAACGGTTAAGAAAAAAATGGGTGCCTATACATCCGGGTACTCGTTTTGGAGGCCAAAGCTTTTCGTTTCGGGTTGCACGATTCCCTAATTGAATTCGTGCAATCCTGACGCCCAGAAGCCCCGTGGTTTAAACAGTCCTCTCTGGGTTGGGGGCGGGGGAGTAAAATGTTGTGGAGCTTGGGCGGGGGGGGGGCACGGCTGGGAATCGCTGGGGTCACCCTTGAGGCTCTGGGGCCATAATTGGGCCCTCCCGCACCCTGACCTGGCACCAAGGCCACTGCTTGTGCCCCGTGGTTGCTTGTCCACCACCAACCAGGCTGCCATCTGCCTTGTTGAAGACATTTGCTTTGAAACAATCACAAGGATTTATCCTCGTTTTAAACCCCCCTCCAATGCAAGACGTCCCTGCTATCATTGTGTTATGGCACGTGACTATATGCTACGTTTTGGAAATACGTTTTCGTGCGTGAAGTTTCTTGTATGTGGAACATAATTGTATCGCTTATTTAAGCCTATTCCCTTCCCAGTCTGGATGTAAAGTTGGGCTCCCTGCTTGGACGATATGAACTAAAGTGCTTTTGACCTTTACGTACTTTATTTTATGTGTTTTATATTATAGTAAAAAGTGTATCCTTATCGGACTAATGTTAGGTATTCTGTGTTGCTTGGTATTCAGACCAAATGTGGTGGTTGAATCGTATTCCCAAGTAAACGGCAACTTCGTTCGCGTGAAGGTTGCTCGTCTTGGCGGATGCCAATCTGTTGTTTGGCAAAGCTGTGGTCATGGTGTCTCAATTCCCCCATGTCCTTAAGATGCCTCGAGTGTCCCGCATTCTCCTGGCTTTGATTTTTAGCAGGTGACTTTTCTTGGCACTCCAGCCACTCCCTCCGTGCACAAGTGTTCGTCTGTGTGGTCCGGTTAAACCTGCCTCCCGTGACGACTGCACTGGACCTCATGGCTGCCTGCTAGTGCTGCCCAGCAGCGCCATAGTTTTAGAATCTATATCCCATTGGCCTACACTGGCAGGGCGAAGAGGGTGGTGTAATAGTTGTTTGGGTTACGGTAAATTTGGAAGATCTTGTTTTGTGTTTTTTCTGGGTGGAGGGGGGGGGCGGCAGTGCTGGAAAGTTAGGTACGTGGTATAAATTATAAATAAATCACGACATTTTATAGGCAATATCCATCATCGGTGTTCCTGGAGCCACTTTCGCGTTCTTAAGCCAATTGATCCCGTAGTGCTGCGCAAAAATGGATGCGGAATGCGGTTCGTCTAATTTGTAACTTGAGAGGAGGAGATGGTATTACAAATTGGCAATTTTAATTTGTTTTAACGTTTATTAGTAAATGTCACGCGATTTGTGGTGCTGTCAGTCACTGTTTGTTTTTTTAAGGCACTCTATTGAATAACCTTCTTAGGGTTTATTTTTCTACACTGCCTTTGGCCGGGGTGTTGCCGCGGTGTAGAGCTGCCCGCAATTGCGCGATGGTGAGTTGACCTCGTGCGTGGTGGTGGTGGCCCAGCGATGGTGCCCCCCCCCAGCCCTTCCCACCTGAGGTTGATCAAATGAGCACCACCGTTGTGGGGAAACGTCAACCGGTCATGGTGGGTACTTGCCACTGCCATAGAAATGTGTCTTTGCACCATCCCGCTTGGTGGTAAAGATGAGCACTCGCTCTAAGTGCAGGAAGGTGCTGACTTTTGTGCCGAAAGTTTGGTCCTCAAGTTTCAGAACAAATGTGTTTTTAGCTTTCCTCCCAAATTTAAATCGTTGGGCATCTCGTCAAGAGAAATAATTTTCATCCTCGGCTTTTGCATCTAACGTTACATTCCCTTGGTTGGAACGGTCCTGGAAGGCATCACAGAAACTGCTCTGACATCAATGCGCGTGTCTTGATCGCACCGGGAACACACTCAACCCGTCGGCCTTGAGGGGTGCTGGAGCGTGTTCGGTTGCCACGTGCTTTCGGTGCGAGATCCCCGCTAAACACGAGTCATCGGCTCGAGCGAGAGAGGAGGGGGGGGAAAGAGGGTCGGCGTTGTGCCGCCAATAAATCCTGGTTTAGCCCGCGCGGATTGGCGCGTTGCCCAATTTTATTTGAGAGCGCCGTTGCCCCGCTCGTTGCAGGGGTCGCCGTGACCCGCGCGTGCGCGGCTGGCCGTGCCCTCGCCGTGCGCTCGCGGTCACTGCGGTGGCCCGAGGCGCTCTTGCGGCGGGCGCCGAAGGTGCGAGCCTCCGCTTGTCAAGTTGACGCGTTGCACACTTCTCTAAAAGGACGCGCTGTTGTGTAGAGGGGCATGCTGGGCGTTGCGGTGTGCGCGTGTTGATGGTATTGAGCAAAACCTTGTGGGTGTTGTCGCAATCTATGCTCCGCTTTTTGAGCTTGTGCAGAGATGGTCATCTTGGATGGTGTGCGGTTTGTGTCACTTGGGTATTCGGGGCTTGATTTTTTTTCAATGTTTTGGAACGCTGCGAGGCTGGCTTGGAGCCTTGCTCGAAGGAACTACTGCTGTAGGTGTGCCTAACCATAATAATTGTATGTCGTACCCTATATTACTACTCTTTCATGAAGCCTGTCTGCACCAGGTAAACGTTTTGAATAAGTATAATGAACCTGATCATATATATTTTTTTCTACGATCAGTCTAACAACTAGTTTATTTCTGCAAAAGATAATTGACGACTTTATTAAATTTCTCTTTTAAACACGACCCATAGGAAACCGTTATTTAAAGATTCCATCTTTATTAGACTAAAATGAAATTTAATACGGAGGGGAAGCTCCTTTTACTGCTTTCAGATTATGTTGATTTGAACGAAATGTTTGAAAACTACTTGAATCCGAAACATCTCAAACAATAGTTCTCAATGAATTTTGCTGTTTAATGCTCTTTCAAATGGGGAAACCCGCAATATTGTCTTTTGAACCGTTTCTGAATGACACAACATTTTCATGGGAAACTTAAAATCGATTTTGGGGGGCTGAAAATGAAATCTCGGGTTTTCAAATTTTTCCTCTTCCTAAAAGCTACCGATGTACCGAATTTCAGCTTCCTACCTTGTTGGGAAGTTCCCTAGAGGTTTTTGAGACTTGCATATAAACATACAGATGAAGATATTTATAGAGGATGCCAGGAACAGGTTTTAGGACCACATTTGTTGTTCAAAATTAATATCCTGCGCTATTTTGGACTTTTTTTTTTAGGTGTAACTTTAGCAAGACTGCAGAAACCAGTGCCAATTTGCCGTTGTAGAAGGGGTTGCTGGTCACTTCCCCAAAGGACTTTGTGAAGTTAATATTCCTTTTCAACGTTGCTTGAATTGTAGCACCTCCCCAGTAACTTGCAGGGGGGGTCCCCTCAACCCATGATCTTGTCTGCGAGTTAAAAAGATCTCTTGCCCTTTTCAATTGGACGAATGTAGCTTGGGATTCTATACAAATGTTTATATAATTGTCCCTTATCCATCAAAGGGCAACGACTTGTATCAAGGTGTTGCTGGTAATCCATTTGTAGTTATTAACTTGGTAAACTCAAAGCCATAGTGTGGTTTTACACCTCGTCAAAATCCAACTCGAGCTCCCAGTGGCTTTTCAAATGATCGCTCGTGCAGCTGTCCAAGAGTAGTAAGAGGCTGCGTTTAGTCGCCTTGCACAACAAGCAGCACCATGCTAAACAGGAACAAGGGCCCAGCCTTCGGAAAAGTCACTTGGTCGGTCTTTGCTCTGGCTGTAAAAAATAATGGCTTAAGTTTTGTTTCTGCTGGACCCGTCACAAATTATCTTTTGACGTGAGGGGGGATGTAGGGGAGGGCCTGGAATGGGGTACATGGGGGCAAAGGGGTTGCTGGAT
The DNA here is from genome assembly GCA_014621495.2 of Entosphenus tridentatus. Classification (NCBI taxonomy): domain Eukaryota; kingdom Metazoa; phylum Chordata; class Hyperoartia; order Petromyzontiformes; family Petromyzontidae; genus Entosphenus; species Entosphenus tridentatus. Next base: position 10,778,775 of record CM025627.2, read on the forward strand.
GAGGGAAAAGTGAGAAACTAACATCTCCTGGTCCCGTTCCAGTTGCGCGTGATTAACGACAGAAAAAATAAGCAACGGCGCCAAAGACCGCGGTTTCCTTTGCTCTGGGCGTCCTAACTCTTGAGTACAAACTGTGCGATGTGCGGAGGGAAAAAAATATATTTCTCCGTCCAGAAGAGAAGGTGGCCCAGTGAGATTGCACGAGTTGGGTTGGCTGGGGGAGTGGTTGGGAACCTCCAAACGAAGTTGATGGGCCTCCTGCATCTGGCCGAGTTGGCAATGTCAGAGTTGACTTGGTGTTAAGTGTGAAACCATACACACATCTACAGATATAAATTACTGTGGTTTTTAAACAAAAAATAAACTCCAACCAACCATGTTTATTTAACCAGGGGAAGGCCTTGGTTGACGTTTTTGACCAGTGTGGTTTCCAGAGTTGTTATGCAATATAGCTATAAAAAACAAACAAAGGGATTCTCCACATTGCTATTTGTCAATCGGTCCTACGGGACTTGACCAAAATGAGTTTTGCAAGTGGTGCAGTGTCCAAGACGCACGTGGGTGGAAACGGAGAACCCACACCAGGTGTCCGAGGTGAAAAACACTCTGGCCCACACCTCGGCTTGCTGTGCTCTCATCCTTGTGGCTACTTGGTGATCCACCAACTATGCTTCAAAGTGCTTATTTGAGCTTGGGCCACTGCCAGCTAAAACTCTAATCCTGTGACCCAAGTTTTTCAAGAATTAACTTGACGGTTTTGGGATCGTTCACGTGGGCCCCCTGTGTAATGCGGGTTTTAGTTGTACCACCGTGCATTTTGTTTGGGCACGAGATTGTTCTGTTCAGTTTGTTCTACGTGCTGGGAGCTCAAGGAACAAATTTAATTGGTCTGACAGTGCCACGTGTTTTTATAAATGAGCCGAAATTCGGAACTTATTTTTTTTTGTTTTTTATTGAACCCAAACTGCATTCACAGCACAAGGCAACGTGCAGTGCACACCAGTGCCAGCGTTTCCCGGTCATCTCCTGGGCAGGCTTTCCTCCCTTGGCTCGAGGGGGCCTGCTAGAGGTACAGCAGGTTCATTTTCTAAGTTGAGAGATGTTGGCCTGGGGAGGTGAGGGGGAGGGGGTGGAATTTGGTTCTTGAAGAAACTCCTAGAACATTGGAGCAACGCCTTTGGGATGTGGCCAGGAACTTGCGGTGCAACCCCAAAAACACGCGGGAGTGAACTGCCCCCCCCGTCTCCCCGTGTGGGGGGGTACACGCGGGGGTGTGGGCAGCGTAACAAAGCGGCAAAGCATAATACAAAATATGGCACGGCAGCATGGGATTGTGGGAAGTTTTGCTTGCCGTTGACCTTTTTATTTATTTGTTACTAATTGAGCCGTTAATGAAGGCTGGGTTAATGTATATTCGGTTTTGACGTCGGGGTGGTTCAATGTTGGGCACCGAGCTGTGGCCGCGGCTATGTCGGCCTTGATTGCGACGCGTTTCCGCTTGTTCTACCTTGTCCCCCTCGCTCCATTATCAATGCTCGCAGCTTCTAATTGACCAAATGAATTGTAACAAGGATCCGTTGGTTTTCGCTTGACTATTCCCTCCCCGTATCCTTCCCTTCGACCCAACTTTTTTGTAGCGTTGAAGCGGTGAGATGAGGGGGTTGGGCACAGTGTGAAATTGAAAATGAGTTCCCTTGTTTGTCGAATCGCGCAAAGTCGCATGCGACGTACTTTGCTGTTCTGCTTTAACTGCAAGCCTTGGCTCCCATCCCCTCCATCCTCCTCCCTGTAAGGTGTGGTGCACGCCAATGATGATCATCTGTAGCGCACCTTTCGTGGTACGACCACTCTCTCCAGTGAACATGCCAACATTGGCACGTGTTGTGCCAACGATCTATGTTTACAGTCCCACGTGCCCATAATATGCCTTGGCATAGTGTCTTAGTGATCAACGATTAATCGTACAGCCTCTAACCATAATCCTCGTGTGTTCAACTCCTTGACATCTCTGTTTTTGAGGCCTTGCGTGAAACCAGATGCTGTCAAGAGTCCTACGTAGATGACACTAACAAAGGTTGTTGGTTTCACCACGGTGAGAACTAGAGACCAGGATGGTCTCATTTGCAAGAGAATCCTGTGTAAGAAAAATGTTAATTTGATTAGCTTTAGTCGAGTACCATTTGGCTCGTGGAGTTGGAAAGCATTGACAATTCTGGCATAAACTTCCACGTGGCTGAACGCAAAAACGAATCTGGACCCATTTGTATTGACTACGAAAAACCTACATGATGGTAAGCTTTGGAGACAGTGTCTGCTTGTTTATTTTTACTTTTATTTTCCCACATGCTAATGTTGTTTCCTTCTGCCCTAGGGTGCTGAAGACTTCCCGTGGCTTCTTTTCAAAATAAGTGAGCACGACGACGATCCAGAGAAAGAGGGGGGAGACTTTTCTTCGAGTGCCAGCTGCTGGAAACCGTCACCGGGAGTTGAAGCTCGAAGTTGGAATGGATTTGGCAGGGAGGCCCCACAACTGCCTGCGACGCCAGTACTTTCAGGTGCAGCCACGGACTCTGCCGGACGTTGGGTGTGCTTTTGTCGTCGTTGTAATCTTCCCTTTGTAATCCCACGTTTGTGTGACGTTATTGGCACCAATTCAGAGGGTTTTTAAATTTGAACATTTGCAACAAATGCACTTTCATAAAAAAAAATCACTTTCTCAAGTCTTTGTCTTCCAGCTTTGCTTTATTGGTGTTGTCAAAATGAATATCTATTCTGAACTCCGGCTAGCAGCTTTCCATTTAAGTACTTTGACAGCTTTCTCTGGACCAATCAGTTTCAAAGACCATACATATATTATCCGTTTTTTTGTTTGCATTCTGATCACAAGTATTGTGGTTAATGCAGACATGATTCCTTGTAAAAGGTTTAAATTTGGTGTTTTAACATCTTAACACCTGTTTTGTTGCCAGGAAATAAAGGGGTAATCCTATTCTAATTTTTAGGTTACATTTTTATATTTTGAACAAAGCGAACTTAGAAATGCCGAACCCAAGATCGAGAGGCCTCCTCCACATCGTTGGATACAGATGAAATGTCTCGAACTTTGTTGCTATTACTACGACTACGTTTGTTTCTGTAGCCTTGGCAAGTCTCTACTCTTTCTTGAGGAGTCCTGTTATTTTTTCTTCGGAAGAGCAACGGTTTTCATGCATTTTCCATTTAAGTACTTTGAGTTTTTACTTCGGAATTTTGGACCATGATGCCTGCACACCATGGTCTACTTTGTTTAAAATCACGCCCACTCTAAAGCAGACGGCGTCTATTTTGATTCCTGCCTTCACATCGGGTGAATTTAAATGGATGCGGAGAAGTACGGAATGCTGAAGACTGCCAGGCAGCGGGATAAAATGATGAAGCCGGCAACAAAACCTTGCACTTTTTTATTTTTAAACTGCATAACCGAGATGTCTCCTTGTTTACTGTGACGGAACCGTACAGGCAGATCGGACGCATATTTCACGTTCGTGACGAGCTGGGCACACAGCTGGATCGTGTAGCACGTGCTGGCGTGCCTAATGTATGGGATGTTTAGGGTCATGGCGCATATTTTAAACCGCCATGGTACAGTACATCCCTTATTGGCGCAGGAGGGAAAAAAAACCGACTTGTCCGCTATTTCTCAGTCTCGTTTTTTCATAACGAGAGGGAGCTACTTGTGTAATCCTTCTCGTTAATCGTGCGGGCGTACCTCGCAGACTTTCGTCGGTGTCTGCGACCCCCCCCCCTCCAACCTCGGCCAAGAGTTGCGTTTTCTTGTTGCATTTTAACAATTTCTTAGTCAATGCTCGAGCCCTTCCGTGGGTCGGCGTGACCTAAACCTAAGTCCCTGGGTGATGTCGACACCAACACTGGAGAGGACTGTGCCCGAGCATTCATTGGTGCTAATCCCCCTTGCAGGTCTCAACAACAATTGCATTGAGGGCCCTTATTAGGCTCTTGCTAACGGCGCCCGATGCTAGAATACTCGCGAGTCTTGCGCGTGCAGGCTCGAGCGTGCGATTCGTTTATTTTTGTTTTTCGTATCCGCGGTAGCTGCCAAAATGATTCGTGATTTGGAAAGTGCTCCATGTGCATCGTCTGTGGCCAAGAAGTCACGTTCCGTCTCCCCAGCTGTGTGCTTCCTCCCAGCCTCGGGGTTGTGAAGGAGGTGGGGGGGTGAGAAGAGCAGATGGAGGGGGTTGGAGTGGCCGGGGACGCTGGCAAAGTTTTTCTGGCGCGTCGCACGGGTGGGGAGGGTAGGTGGAGGAGGGGTGACTTTGTTTCGTAAATAGTGATGGAGGCTTGGCGGGGTGGGGGAGGGTTGCAATTTGAATGGCCCATCGTGAACGGTAGTGACCCCCAGCGCATCTCCCCAAACGCCCATTTACCGGAGCGTTAAGATTTTCCGCTGTCCAGAACCGCATGGGCCCCGTAGCCATTGCACCGTCTTGCACCACGAGGGAGCTATATCGACAGTCACGTGGTGCCCCAACCTCCTTGGGGGGGGGGGTGGGAATCACTTTTCTCGTTCTCTGTTCGTACCACGACCCCGTGGAGTCGTCCGCCCTTGAGTTTTGACGCTGCGAGTTCTGGCCTAAACGGTCAAACGCGGGTTAATTTTTAACACGTGGCCGTGTTTCAGACACGCGCTAATGTGTGTGTGTGTACACTCTTTGCTTGATTGGCTGACGTCGGTAAGGGACGCGGGGATAGTGGAGGTGCGGCTCTCCCAGTGGTCTCCAAGTGTGGGGATGGACGCGCACCCGCCTGGTGGACAGGAGGTTGTGGATTGGATCCCGACGCCTGCTGTGTTTTGCGTGTGCGTGTTCTCCCTGTGGTCGTGTGCATTTCCCCCCCATTTTATAATCCACATGCGTTTTTTAGTATTTGGCTGCGATAAATTTCCACGTGGTAAGCCACTTTGAGATACCGTTTGTGATAGGTCCCTTCTGAAAAAAGATCTAATTAGCTCCGTGGGCCTTACCTGGTGAAATTAGAATGGTTTAGTTTTTAGTTCCGTGTACGGCTTCGTCATTCCAAGAATAGCTCTTTTGGCAAATCCTCCTTTTTACTTTCCTGGAAGAGTTTTATGTTTGCCAGTCTGATCCTTTAATTCGTGCAACAAAAGGACTTGGAAACGCTGAGGTGAGCTTGCAGTGCGGGTGGCTTGTCATGGCCGTGTTTTCTTTTTCCCCAACGGTACAGAATTTTCCACCGTTATTGCCAAATAGGCTTGAGTTTATTTATTTTGTAACACAGATGGTCCCAATTTTTTTTTAGCCAGTTGCCCAGATTTTACAACAATAACAAAAGACAAGGCTCAATATTGCATGAGATTGGGTACACGATCCTCCCCAAGGAAGTGAGATGCGCTGGTAACGCTCGTGCGTCTCGTTGACCCTGCGCTGCTTTTGGTATGATGCCATGACTGGTTAAATAAGAACCTAAATTGCCCTGGAATATGCCAAGCTTCTGGAAGCTAAGCAGAGCTTATCCCTGGTGTTTTGATGGGCAGCCACCGTGTGTAATAACAACAAGGTTGCAGGGGGGTGCATTGTGAGCAGCAGAGTTGGTTTGGCACAATCCGTTGTGCTGTGTAAATGCCCCCATGTGTTCACCATCTTCACAAACCCGTGCTTACCGGCATGGTGAAGTTGGAGCAACACTGCCTCCACGACCCTCCATGGTGTGGGAAGGGAAGCCCTCGTCCAGCGATGGATGTGGCAAAGATTTACTGCTGTTCGATGCGACGGTGCGGTCCTAGACACGTGACAGTTGGTGGACCAGGAGCCATTGCAAGTGAAAACCAACCCAGGTGCACAGCCCCAGAACGTAGAGACGATCCGTTGCAGTTTTAGTACCAGACATGGTTTATATCCCCAGCAAGGGGGGGGGGGGGGGGAGTAGGCAACAACGCCAACTTGCAATCTTTTCATAATTTTTTTTAACTCTCTAATAGCGTTGCTTTCAGTGTCGCCCACCCCCTTGCGCACAATGGATGTTTTGACATGATTCAACTCTAGACACCACGATGCCAAAAAACACACCTAAATATTTTAAATACCGTTTTTTATAAATTATTAGCGTTGGTCATTTACAACAATGGCCATGCCTGAACTTGAAATTGTTTTTCCGGCTTTAAACGTCAAACACATTTTTAAGGGTTAACAGGCGTCGCAAAGTAGTCTTGATTTTAAAAATTATAACTTCTCCCAGAGATCCTAGCGCATTGGGTCCAGCTTTTGGTCCTTTACCATGGAGCGTGTGCGGCAGTCGCGCACTCGCCGCTCGTAACTACTCCGTCCGCACGCACAATGCCGCATTCACGTTGGCTGCGAGCAACCCAGGGCCTCTAGGCGTGAGGCATGGATGGCGTTTGGACGTCCTTGCGTGTGTAGGCTCCGCTATTCACCCCCTCCTCTCCCAGTGCACCGGGTTGGACAGCTTGATGCTGCATTGGCCTTGCGGGAGGAGGAGGAGACGCTTCATGGTAGTGACCAGCTATGAGATTAAAGCGATTTAACTTTCATCTCTGCACCCTTTATAATACCGTCCCAATTTTTCCACAACTACTTTGAGGGGGAAGGAAAAAAACCCTGCACAACCCTCCCCCTCTACAACACCACCGCTCTTCCCACTTCCAAAACTGCCCTCAATTAAATCCCCATAATTGTTTGCACTGGGGAGGTTTTTAAAAAAGATTTTTAAACCAGAACAAAACGGGAGCAGTCTCTCCACCCCACCTCCCAAGCAAATCCCCCCCCCCACCACCTCACTCGTCTCACTTGGCTGTACTAAACCATACAATTTTGACCAAAAACGAAAACCAATATCGCGCTGTAGCCCGAGGGCGTTTCTCTCTCTCCGTGAATAACCTCAAACCAGTCGCTCTGGAACGTGTGCCCATTATTTGTGTGCGCAGTCTTGCCTTGCCCTGTGGGCAGCGCTGACCTGCTCTCAAATTCCTCGAAAGTGAGGGAGGTTGCTGGGGTTACGGGGGGGGGGGAAGTCGAGGGAGGAGAATTTGGGGGCGTCTGGGTGGGGTGGGGATGTATTGGTATCCGCGCATGGAGGGGTCTGGGGGAAGTTTGAGGGTTACGAGGATAAAACGCCGAGGGAGTCCTGGGGGTTTTGAGGGGTGCGAGGTGAACGTCTGGCAAAGTTTTTGACGTCTTTGTTTTCACGAGGCAGATAACGGAGCCCTTTCGGCCATCCTCCCCTCCTAACCAACTTGAGTCAACATTCCAGTTTTTGTGGCAGTAATTTCGTAGAGTGCCGTTGTGCAAGGTGCGTCCACGCATCTTCATCAACGGTCGTCTCGCGCGCACCGATTTTTTTTTATTTGGATGCGGTCCCAAGTCCACCCGCTTTACTGCGCGCGTTTATCAAATGCGAACTTGACGTCCAAGTTTCCCGTGCGGCTTTGGCAAGCAGAGGAGCGCGGCTGAAGCTGCTGTGCCAAGTCTCTTGCCCTGCTAACTTGTGTTTTTGGAATGCACCCATTGTCCATATGGCCACCTAAGCGTTGCATTCTGGACTTTCCCACCTGTGTTTTTTGGGCATGGCGTACATCCACACCCTGTGACTTGTCATCACCTAATATTGATTCTGGCAATTTGATCATTAGAGTAATTATAGTTGAAAAAGTTGCAGGGGGGGAAGCAATTTGCCACTAACTTCCATAATTGTTGGAAGATGTATATGCAAGCTGGTAATGCCGCATGATGGTGCGAGTCTTGCCTTGAATGGTCACGATGTACTTGCCCCTGGCTACTATGTATTGTCAATGCCAGGATTTCTATTGACCACCTCCTTGGTCGATGCATGGAGATTTATCCATGCGACTCTTCCTAGAATGATGAGAGGTCTGCCTTGGAGGTCCTTTAGTAGACAATTCTTTTTACGTGGCTGTTGCAGGACTAGGACTGCGTCTGATGCCGATGCATGAGGCTGGGCTGTCCCAAGTTCCACCGATTTTGTGGTAAAATACGACTGGTCAAGTCTGCGACGCCCTCTGCTGCTATTGCGTTATTGCTTTCTGACTTATGTGGTCTGTGGAAGAGTAGGCCAAACGACTCTAGAGGAGCGCCGTCAAGTCCCCATGAGGGCCCTTTCACCTGCTGGGGGGTGAGCCGATACTTGCAGGACTGCACCTCTGCTTGGTGTACATTGCTGCTGCTGCCACTGTTGTGGTCTTCTCGGCATGGCAAGCCCCCCTGCTCTCTCGCGAATGTTTGTATTCTCATTCGTAGAGATTTACGCTCTTGCACAGCTGGACGGAGGTGGGGGGGGGGTACAGCCTAAATTCCTATCTATTTAGTCTGTTTTCAGTTTCCTCCCAGAGTAAATGATTGGTTTGACCCACGTCGTCCTTGAAAGGCTCTCCTGCGTCTCCTCGGGTTATCGCCTGGGTTCTAAACCAAGGTCGGCTAGGTGCAACTTCTGGTGATGGAAGTTGAGGGAAATGCAAACGCTGCAGTAACCAAGACTTAATCAATACCATGTAAAAAACGCATACGACTCTCTTGCATAACTGGGGTGTAGGGGGGGTGGGGGGATGTCATTTTATCGGGCGCGGATGGAAAAAAAACCTCCCCTGTGAAGTCTGGAATGGGCACCGTGATGGAGGAATCGATGATGATGATGATGGCTCGTTGGGAGGGCCAGCGTGGCGGCGTGTGAACGCCAGCCGATGGCTTCACTGCTCGCGGTTTCCGTGAGTGCGCTGCCCTTTTCAAGACGGGGTGGGAGGGACCTTGGGGATTTGTTTTCTCAGAATTATTGGAATGCATTCGACATGGGAGCGGGGGAGTGCAAAGAAGATGTTCCCGAATAGGAGATTAAATTTTGTTGTTTCTAAAATGGCTTTTTTCAAAAATGTTCTGGGTCCTTGGTATTGTGAGCTGCTTTGGACTGCGTTCGTTTTCAGAAACTGCCTTTTTTTTCCTTCTCTACAAAGCCTGAGCATAATTATTCTATTTTGCTTTCCACAAGAGCCTGTTTCCACAATGAAGGTATTTGTTGTTCGCTGCAGCAAAGGATTACAATTTGGAGGCTTCTTCCAAGTGGATGGGTAATGGTTAATGAGGCTCGGACCATGGATTTCTAGTTTCCATCTTCTTCGAAATCCTTAAGATGCTCTGAAAGTAAGAGATGCAAAATTGTGGCAGTGGAAATTAAGGTGTACAAACATGGTCAACCTATCGATGTAATACTAAACTTTCTTGAAAATAGAAGGGAACAAAACTACCTTATCTGAAGGAAATGCTTAGGCCGAATTAGAAAACTTTACCATAGTTTCATAATTTAAGACTGAGGATGGTGTGTTCCCGTAGGTCAGGGGAGAATGTCCCCCTGATGTGAGGTAGTTAAGACTTTATGGGTAGGGAGTTGTGCAGTTTCAACAACGCATGTTCATGATTATAAAAATAAAAAATTCCCCCTGAAGACTCGTATTTGCAGCATCCTGATGTAGACATATTTCACCAATTGCAAAGCTGGCTTGAACTCTTCCATGATTTTTGGTAAGTTATGGCATCGGTTTTAAAGGTGGCAGGTGTGAGGTGCCAGGGGCGTGTAAGGGCGATAACGTTCTCCAGTGTTGGTTACCTCGACCCGGTTTTAATCGCAATATATTGAGCATGGCTGTGCCGAGATTGTACATTTTAGTTTTGTTACATTGTTGACTTGTTTGTGTGTACGTGTGTGTGTGTGTAGGACAATGAGCGGCGAACTGCACCTCCAGTCCAGCCCCAGGGCATTCTGGAAGACAACTCCACTTTGCAGCAGGGCGACCTTCCGGCAAACACTGGTGGGGCCCCGGTGATGTTCTGCCCCCACGTCCCCTTGCGGCCTCCGGGCTTGCACATTCCCTTTGCAGGAGCTCAAAACGCACGCACGCGTCGTGCGGCCACATTGTGGTTGACGGTTGGTCCGGCCCTGTTTTCTGACCTTGATCGTTCTTGCATTGAGACTCTTCTGGTTCTAGATTTGAAGATTTCGTGACTGCAAGGATTCATACTCTTAGTTTTTTCGGTAAAGTCACGTAGGTAAAAAATTTAATTAAAATTAATAAAAATAAAATAATAAAAATCACGACGTTTCGGAGGCAACGCCCTCCCACGTGATGTTAGTGTGGATTGTTGAATTGCAAAGAACCAGGGGTGGAGGTGGCTGGACGGAGAGGAGCCGGCACCCCCTGGTGTCCTGGGTTCAACTCCAGATGGATGCCTGGTGGTTCTCATCTGCTTTCTCAATTAGAGTGACTTGGTCGTACCCCAGTCACCGATGGCCGACTGGTGTTAAAAACCCATTGCATTAAATTTAGTTTTGCCCGAATGCTAACTCACTCTTCGGTTGTTAGATTAAAAAGGCACACATTCAAGGAAACTTGCCTCGTGCAAGTTTCACTCTTCGGTTGAGAAGGTACAAGGTGAATACTTTTTTTTCCTTGCCGTTCTGATACGGGGCCCTGCTGTGATTTCCGAATGGCTTTTCTTATCGTGCAACACGATGCACATTCTACTTGGAATACACGGAGGAGGAAAACGACCAAGGAACTAAAAAATAAAACTGCAGACCTGAAGGCCATTTTTTTTAAAAAGTAACATGCTTGTGCATGTGTGCAAACCGACCTTTAGAACCGTAGTCTGCTGATTAATCTGTTTACAGGTGCTATAATTCCCACCACCTGCTGCTCGTTTTCGTTTTGTCTCGTTTCTCACAAACTAACAAGTGTGTGCAGCTCTGCTCCCCGACGCTCCGTCGGCGACTCGCGTGCGTTCTTGCAGTCGTGGTGCTACGCTCCTCGTGACCCGGCCCATCGCTACGATGGACGAATAAATGTTGCATTACGATTTTGACGTTCCCATAGCGGTCGGCGTGGTGGCCGAGTGTTGGCTTGCAGGAATGTCGCTTGTCCAGGAGGTGAAAGTCGGGGGCCTGGGGTCGTGTTGTGGTGAAGTCGTGCAGTGGGACGTTTCGGGAGTTGAAAACTACAATTATGCTTGTGCCGGCGCTGCCAAAATTGTTTATGCAACGGTTCTTTGTCTAAACACTGCTCGGTTTGCTGTGCAAACGGCTCGCGCTGTTGTAATTTTACGCTCCCGTTGCATTATAAATGCAAAGTGAAGCCGTGTGAGGTTTGCGAGGGGAGCGCCGTGGTGTTCTTAAGAGCGGTCTGCTTCACCAACTCGCTAAGCTTGCATGCCGGTTGAAACCTGGGTTCTCCAATCCAGTGTAAAAACACCGCGCAGTACATGATGATGATGATGATGTGAGGAGTTTTGTCAAGTCAATGAAAATGCATTTGAAAAGTGTGACAATGATTGATCGAGAGAACACACAATTTGACCTGATTTTAGCGTTCGTCCAAATGTTCCACTGGTAAGCAGCAATTGGATTTGTTCAAATTTTGCAAACTTTGTGAGATTTAAACAATGATGTGACAAGTCCTGCCGGTAAATAGTACTTGAAAAAGTAGTGTCCTGAAGTAGTTTAGCGGGTGACTGATGGGAACCATCCTCCCCGAGGGTGAAAGTAGGACTTGGGACTTGGCTGCAAGAGGCCGTTCCATTGACGACGATGACTGTGCATGCGAAATGTAGTTTTTTCAGGTCAAATATTTCCCCCTAGCACCAGTGGTAGTGCGGATGGGGGTGCCTGCAGTGACAGGTGAACAACATTTGGGGGCCCGTTTTAGATTGAACTCGAGGTGGGTGCGGGCCAGGTATGGCCCACGTGTGTAGGGGAGGAGGGGTGTAGACTCCACCCCCCCTCCCCTTCACAAGCCACATCGTGGCTTTGCCGGTGACGCCACTCATTCGTCCCAGCTCCAGGAGTGTTGCACCGGGGTGGGGCGGCCGTGAGCACGTGGTGCTCGGCGATGTGCCGCGTGGTGGTTGGTGCAGCGGTGCGAGTGGGCACCTGGTTCCACCACGAGCGGCCAGGTGGGTGGGTTGGTCACGTCGGGCCCCCTCGGTGGCCACCGACTATCTCTCGCCCATGTGTTTTTCCACTGTGCAACCGAGTTGTGCCGGGAGCCATGCCGAGCCAGCTCTCAAGGTGCAGAGTTTTTGTTTTCCACTGCAGAAGTAGAACTGTGCTGCTGATAACCATGCGTTTAATAATTTTCATATGATTATTCTTGCTTGGTTACGAGCTGCTCCGATATCTTTTTAAAGCAAGCGTTTTAATGTTTTTGTTCTGGAATGGTAAAAAGCCAGTGGGGAAAAACTACCCGAGCCATGAGGGCACCCTCTGACGTGTCTCGGATATGCCAGTGGAAAAAAGGGGCTTCTGTGTGCGACCTGGTGGTGGCACGCCGGCGACCATATCTAAATGCACCCGGGAGTCGTCTGACTTGTAGGCACTGCGTTGGCACAAACACCACCTCCTCTTGGTTTGTCCGTCGCCTCTTGTCAGCTGTTGCCCGCTTGGTAGTTTGGCTTGTTGGAATCCCGTGCCGGCTCCAAACAGAAGCAGTCGGAGCCATTTGACCTCGGCCAGCATTCCAGAGGCGACCGTTTGAGCACAAAGTGGGGGCTTGTGGGTTTGTGGTCGTTTCCCACGTTTGTTCGTTGGTGGCAACCGGTGTGACCCCCCCCCCCACACACCTTGTGGTTTTTGGGAACAGTTGTGGTGCCGTGTTACGTCTTCGATAATTTACGTGGTGGTGATTGTTTTTTCACAGCGAATCCTCGGCGAACCGATGTCGAATTTGAGCCGGTGAACCCAGGACCGAAAGGCAAGCGCACCTTTGCCACCAGGCGATCCATTGCATTAATGGTGATGCCCTCTAACGCGGAAAGTCTCCAGTGAGACAGAAGATTGCTGTCTCTGGGTGGGATCATGCGTTGGAATGTTTTGGTCAATTCCTTTAATGTAGAAAGACGCATGAGGAGTTTGAGAACTCGCAATTCATATTAGGGGATAATGTTCACGCTTCAGACATGGATTTAAGAATCTCCTTTATGCTTTATCATCTTACCAAATGATCTGCTATCCAGGAAACAGACCGGGCTCAAACTTCTTTTAACTTCCAGGAGAAACCCTGTGGTGCAACATTCAATCGTCACCTGATTGCTTGTCTGCTAATTGTTCGAACATACAAAATGAATGTACAGTCCTGCAAGGCTCAAACAATGAAAAGGTAAAAAAGTTAATATACGGGGTGTTTGGTTTTGCTGCGTTATGGTGCGCTGGTAAAGGTTGTGCCATGACTTGCACATGGAACTAATTTGCGTTGTAATGAAATTTGCGAATTGGATTTTTAAATCCGGACCCATTCACGTGCAAATTGGCCCGAGCCTCTAACGTGTGCATCGTTTCCTCCCTGAGCACCGCCACTATTGTGCATATTTCCCCGTTTTTATTTCATGTGGTGACGTAAAAAAAAAATAGAAAAATCCCAACAGCGAGTGCTCGGGCACATATCTCCTCTCCCAGAAAATCCCAGGCACTCGCACAAACGAGGCGGCGGCATTTGCGTCCCGAGTCCCAAGCGTTGAATTCGCCGCTGCATGGGATTTTTGAGGCTGCTCCCAAACCACCGAGCGCAATCCGCTGGCGCCCGTGGGCTTATTTGCGTACTGCAAGGATCGGGCGCGAGTGCTCCCGCGAGTCGCGTGTGGGGATTAGGGCTGATTGTGCACCGCTATCCCTAATTAGTTGTGGGTTCAGCCTAGAGTTGCTGAATGAGCATGTGGCTTTAAGCAAATAGGTTAAAGGTTAAGCCCCGTGTGGTGGGGGAGGTGGGTGGGGGGGGAGACATGAATAGGGTCGGGGGTTTTGAGTGACCGTCATGGGTCATCGTGCTCGGGTGAGCGTTTTTTTTGCGCCAGAGCAGGAGTGCAGGAGGCAACGGTGATGTGTGGACATGAGTCTCTGCTTCGGGTCCAGCACAGTGACGATCTGCCCCCACCGCCCGTGAGGTTTATTTGAGGTTGTTCCCAATGGTATATCGAGAGAGTAGGCAGTGGAGCCACACTGGGGTCGGCATGGCCCAGCCACTGGGCTATGAAGACGAGTGCAAGTCTCATTCCCTGCACTCGCCGCCTCATGCCAACTATGCTTCGCCACTGATCGGCCCGTGGCTGATGAATCAACAACAGGTGCCCTTGAGTGCTCTGCCCCAACTGTTGGGTGTCCTAAAGAATACAGTTTTAGAATAATTTACAGCCAGTAATCGATCCATTACTCGATGAAGACCTCCTCATGTTGACCTTGGCAGTTTATTTGACTGCAATTCGTGCGGGTTTAATTGAGGCGTTTCTACAAGTCGCTGGCATAACTTTCCACCGAGATGGCTGGGACTCGAACCCAGGTTGGTTGGTTCATAGCGAGTGTTAATTCGCCACTGCCACCGCGCCCCTCCCTTTGGATGACCGCAGTAGTTTGTAAGTTTTTTTTTGCAGTCTTGCAGCACCTGATGCGTAAAACCGCTTGTGGTTGGTAATCGTCAGGCCCGGAACAGATGGTGGTGCCGTGTTTCCCCTGGCGATGGGCACCGGTGACCGTGTTTTTATGAGTTTAGCCTCGCCCCACTTTTAGTTTTCCAGTTACACCAATTACCCCCATTCGACGTTTCCTTTTACATCGTCACGTTGATCAATACCGCGCGACCTGATTTGTGTCGCCTCAACCCACGTCGCTGACGACATCGTCCCTCCCTTCTCGAATCCGTCCCCTCGGCCTCCGCCTCCCCTGGAGATGGTTTTGATATTCGTCTTCCATTCTTTTTCAGAACGCACCCCCGACGTAAGCCGTGGTTGTTACTGTCAGCGGCAGACCTGGGCCCTCTCCCTCCCCTTGGCTTGTTGGCCAATTCGTGGCGCGGGTGACTTGACCCACCCGCGAGTGACCCCTGGTGGCGACAAACTGTGGTGGTCTCGTTGGCATTCCGCATTGCACCAATGTGCACGGTGTTGTCCACAATCAAAGCCGCTACACGCCCTATGCTTTGCGTTACAGGCACGATGTTGTAATAATTCTATCCACTGCTGGATGAATATTATTCTCTCAATTGCGATCAATCTTGCGTGATACGCTGAAATCGATTGATCTAAAAGAAATTGGAATTTTCCACTTTTGCTGGAACTGCAGGATTGTTAAATAATCGTTGTTTTCTATACGGTGTTTTGACTCGTTTCCTTACCCTTTCAGATTGGAATTGGTACATGCTGATAATGGGAAAGGTCCTGGATAATTGTGCAGGCCTCTACCCATTGTTTGTCCTTTTTAGATTGTGCCGTGATCTCGTTGCTTACGCAGTTACGATCTTGATGCAGGCAGGCTCAATAATTTACATTACTTCCCTTCTACGTGACTTTACCGAAAGAACCAAGAAGATTACATATACCTGTCAATCCACTGCTCCCCATGCTGTCGGTCATGAGGCTCGATTTGCCAACACAGGATATTGAGTTTGAAAACGGAGTTTACACCCCCATCTGAAGCAACACGGCATCGAGAAAGGAAGCCTTTCCCTGAATAATTATAATCGGTCCCATTTTTATTGAATTTGTTTCAGTTTTGTCCTATTCTCGAAGGCAAACCTTTGTGTCATATAGCTGAATGGGAGCATTGTGAAAGTTAGATTGCGACATCAGCCTGCTTCCTTGGCAGCCAAAATTACAAACCAGCAGCTCGGTCTTCTAGATGAAGCCACTTTTATTTACTTTGTGCAAAGGCAGCCTGAAGCTGCTTTTGCAGCGGCGGCTTTTTTGAAGGTGCTATTTTTAAACTTGGATGTTTTGCCGAAGGACATCCTTTAATGCAAGGAGTAATTTGCGTTATTTTGGTCCGATTCTTTGTCCTGCGGGGGGGGGGGGGGGGGGCGTCAACCCGTGCATGGATCTGACTGAGCTCGACGAATGTCGGGCCCGAGGGGCACAAGTGGTGTTCAGACTGTGACCACGAGGGATTGGTGCCCCCTGTCGCCAGGTTTGTGCTGGTGACTCAGCTGGGTGACTTGGACACAGAACTTCCTCTGCCGGCAATCCTCGATTCAAATTCGCATTTCATCTGCCTGTGATTTAAAAAAAAACTGTTTTTGAGGTGTAGCACGTTACTCGGTCTGGTCACCGATTTGACTACACGCAAAAAAAAACACCGTAGTTTAAATTTGTTACGTAATTTTGTTAAATTCCATGTCTGGGGATTGAAAAATGGTGTGACTTGAATGGAAAGTGCCCCTTGGTGGTAAAAGTGAACTTGAAGGGATCTCAGTAGTATTTGCTGGATATCTGTGAAAAATACCTTTCGCTCATCAGATTCCACCAGTATAAATATTCATATTTTCTACATTCCATGGGAAATTGTTGATGATACCACCTGCAATTCTTGCATTAAGTTTGCTATTGGATTGTTTTTGTAATTGTGGTGCTCCAGCTGAGCTTGTTGTCCTCCTTTGGCTTTAAGCAAAGGGAAGTGTTTCTGTAAGATGACATTGGCAACAATATATTCTGAAGTTGGATGCACATTCTACCATGTTATTTTTCAAGATAATCTGGTAGATTTGATGCGCACCATAAGCATCTTGTGCCGACTACGTTACAATGTGACTTTGCCCTGCACATCTGTGCACCACATTTTTTATTAGCGACTGGATGTGGGAAATGTTGCGCAGTTATCCTCATGAAAGGGTCAAGTGACGACTTCTTATTGCGCTGTACGCAGTCCTGTCGTGCTTCAGCCGTGGTTATTCCTGAACTAAAATTTTATAAACGTTGGTGCTTTTGTGCTGATCTTTTATGAACGGGCTCTGATTAATGCTGGCCTTAAATTCTTACCAGCTAAAAAAATGTCCGTGGCATTCTCAATAAAGAAAAAAAAAATTCCAAAACATTTAAAGTTCTATGCTGCTGACATCCCGGATTAAAATCTAGACGGGCTTCTGTGATTGAACTGGATTCTCTACCGGAGTGCTGTTCTCCAACCTGGTCGTCAATGACAACCCAAAAACAAGACTAAAATTTGCTTCTGCATTGAATGTTATTAAATTTCACCTGAGTATTATACAAAAAATTTTGAACTGTTAGAATGGTCACTTCTTTAGTTAAGATGTTGGAGATCTGAGGTAGCTCTATGATATCCGCTTCTGTTGGCCGTTTGCCTGTGGAAAGGAGGGTCATGCTGCTCTGAGAGAGTTCAGTTATTACTCTTATGACATAATACCGATCGCACAATGGATACGGTTTATGGAAAAACATATAAAAATTATCTGCTGCTTGGCTGACAACAAAGTTTGGGCCCCAAGGAGACCTGGGCTTGAATTGCCCTGTAGGGAATGGGGGGGGGGCCTAGTGTTTTTCGGCAAGAAACCTACACAGCCGGCTGTGGCTTAAATTTTTTTCGTGTGCTTTTTGGCCGTCTGTGTGCGCACACTCGCATAAGTTTTGCCGTGCTCGAGTTTCCTGCTTCCCCCCCCCCCTGCTTGTTTGGTCAGGTTGCTGGGGAACGATGGCGTGCTCTCCTAATCGTGGTTTGTGTTCCCCGCCCGAGTAGCGATTGGATGGCCATGGACGGCGGTGGCGGCAGAGACTCGTCGTACATTTCCACAGCATCTGTCGTGTGCCCGTGGCCTGATGCATGATGGAGAGCGCACTTCTCGCCCGTCCATCCAAACCCATTTAGGAGAAAATGAGATTGTCAAATGTCACGCTTGTTTTGCGATTTAAACTGCAGGTTTTTGCCATTGTGCTACATACGAAATGACCATTCCTAAAGTAGCTTCCGGCAGCATGTCGCTCAACATCGTAACACCATTCCAAACGACACGTCGTGGCGCGACATGAACGCCCATCGGAAAGCTATGGTCTCAAGATTACATTATTATAGTTCTGGTGAGAATGTTCAGAGATTTACGTTTTGGCATTAACAAAAAAAAAGTTTGCTCTCACGGCTTTTGGTGTCGGAGGGGAAATTCAGTAAGTTACGGGGACGCCGGGATCGCTGGGAATGTGCGGTGTTTGTTTTTGGTGGCTGTGGTGGCTTCCCGCTCATGGCGTGGTCTCTTTCCGCTGCTATTGTCCCCCACTCGCTGGGGATGGAGATTGCGGGGAGGGGGGGATGGTGGCATGGGCTCGGTGTGGACTTAAAGTTCACAGTGTTCCCGCGACGCCACTCTTCGAGGCAGTGGTTTGTGTTTATTTATTAATCGTTTCCTTTGACAATTGCTGCCTGGTGATTTAATCACATTTGCTGGTTATCAACAGTCTGGTCCACAAGATTACCACATTGTGAAAACTCGCTTGGATCAGATGGCTGGGAAAATGTACATGTGGATTTCAGTGTTTTAAACATTGTGGCATTTTTTTCTCAGGATATTTTTGCCAAATCTCTACCATTCTGGGTGTTTAAAACAAAAAAGCAGCATATTCTAGAAAAACACAGCGTGTGTGTGTTTAGTGACTGGCAACCGGTGATATCTCCCATTTTAGGTAACTCGTTGAGCGGCTCATTGGGACTTTAGTTTATATTTCGTGCTCTGTGCGGTCGCTGGAACCAACGCCATTGTCGTGGCAGCTAGAAGACTTTGTTCACGGCTACGCTTGTCGGGTCTGCTCTCCTGATTTGGCTCTTTTTAGTGTGGAGGGGAGTGTGGGCGTGGGGGACTTAAAATAAAAATTGGAAAATCCAAGCGTCCAGTTTCCTGTTCTTGTTGCGCAACAACCTCTGGCATCCGCTTGGGCCACGCTCTCGAGGAAGCTGATGTTGCCGCTTTTTATTTCGGGACTGCTTTTCCGCTCGCGCGAGACGACGGAGGGCCGCCGTCGTGCTCTGCGGGGGGAGCCTCCGCACAGTTCGAGGTCCGAGCGGCGGTGGCGGCGGTGCCGCGTTTTACCCTTTTGGGAAGCGAGGCGCCTCTCGCTGCGGACTATATGGCAGGTACGGCGGCGCGTTGGTGTGGTGGCGACGCGGTTCACCCCTTGCGCTACCGGCCCTGGTGGCCCCGGGTTTTCAATCCTTTGACTGCGGGTTTTTTTAATCGGTGACAAGTATCTGATCCATTCCTCCTCAACACTTCCCAAGGTCGACTCGTCCATAGATTGAGGTACCTGGTGCAATGTGTAAAACGTCGGTGTTGGGGAAGCAATTGGCCAGGTATGGCACTGGCCACGACACCCTCTCGCGTGTCGCACCAGCCCCTTTCTAAAGTAGGCGCTTGCAGCACTCCGCCCCCACTTTAGCACCTGTGAGCCAAACGGGATGGATGTATGCTCTGTACGTGTGCCCTGCTGACGGACTCAACTCGTTTCCCCCCTTACCCCTAAACAAATTGCCGCTGGGGTGTCGGCGTCCGGGAACGTCCCCCCCGTGAGTTCCGCCGTGCGTGCGTCTCTTCCGATTGCAGAAGACGACGTGGACTTGGAGGCGCTGGTGAACGAGATGAGCATCTCGTCCCCGGCGGCAACGTCCGCGGCCGACGGGCCGGCGACGTCGCAGCATCAGCAGCGGGGCGAGGCGCGGGCGGCCGCCACGCAGGCGAGGCGCGGCCCCCCGGCGGGGTCGGCGCCCGGCTCCGGCACCTCGTCGCCCGTCCATGTGTCGCCCCGGCAGGGCCTCCGCCGCTCCCTACCCATGCACATCAAAGCATTCAGGTGTGCCCTCGTGCACGTGTGTGTGTGTGTGTGTGCACCTATTTAGGGTCGCCTGTAGCGCATGGGTCTGTTCTCTGACCACTTGCCAGGTAAGTCTTCTAAACGTCACTTGGCCTTGGAGAGCCTGGTGCAAATCTGTCTGTCGCTTGGTGTCGAGTCGACTGTTGTGTGTGTGTGGTCTGAGCATGGGTACATGTAAGGTGGAGTGTAGGCACGTGTACGTGTTGACCGTGACCCAGTCAATGGTGGATGGTCTTCTGCTTGAACAGTCGCCCAACTTGATTAGATTCCCATTCATGGCTTGCATCAGTCTGTGCTGGCCACTCTCATGGCTTGACGTGAACTTGAGTACCTGGTGCTGTGTGAACGCGAGCACTGGGCAGATGTAGGCGTTTGGGTGGGATTCTGATCGAACGCTCGGCTCGTCCCACGTCAGCCTTGACAGAAGTGCTTGCGAAGGCCGGGGGGGCGGGGCAGGTTGGTATGGTGGTTAATGCGCTGAGCTACTGTCCTGGCAACCGGAGTTACTTTTCCAGCCGTGGCTATATCGTCCGTGCTACCTCCCCACGCAGTCATGACAGCCACTTGTTGATTTTGCCTTTAAGCAACATCAGCACGGGATGCTGGGCAGGCGTGGCTGCGAGTCGTCGCTACCACCACGCCCTCGTGCGACCGAGCCCACTTCGATATTTGCACATTAAAGGAGCGTGCCCCGACTGTTTATCAACCTAAATGTTAGCGTTGCACACGCAGATGTGCGTGCACAAAGCGGCCAACTCTAAACTGTTCTTAGATGGGCAAAATTTCACAATCAAAATTGCAATTAATAAAGGATTGTAGTGTTTCTATTAATTCACGTTCTACTTTTGTAAAAATATTATGAAATTTATTTCAAGTTGTCCATAATGGCATTTTGAGCCCAGGTCAAAATGGTCCCAAAATTTGTTCTTCCTAAACCTGGCCCTTGCCTTCATCAGCACTCTCTCTGCACTTGCTGCAACAAGTCTCCAATTAAATTGTAGCTGCACTTGTGTGGTGCTGCTTGCGTGTCTTGGTGACTCTGCAAACCGTAAAGAGTTTTACAGGGCCACCGTATCCTTGTGCATCCCTGTAAAAAAGAGAAGGTTCCACGCTTTGCATCTCGGCGAGCGGCCCCAGTGCCTCGGCTATGGAGTGGCGTCCCTGCCAACGCTCGTCAAGCAATACACGTTATCTGTCTGGGTGGCGCGCTCGTGTTTCCCAGAACTCGACATACGGATCTGGCCGGTTTTATTAATAGGCATATATCCTACCAACGGAACCATTTTAATGCCACCCAGTGCCCAACCACACAGGAGAGATGTCTGTGCTGCATTGGTGCAGAGTGCCTTATGGTGGAGTCATAAATGTTTACTGACGTTTATCTTTTGAAATAAATATATAAACGCCGTCTAAAACAAGCTGGTTAAGCTGTTACATCAAAGGAACCTCGCTTTTGTTGGGCAATTTGACCTCGCCACACAGGTGTGTGAGCGCGTGCTGTACCGGCCTTCATTAGGTGCTCGCTAACGGCACTTGCCCCAAAAGTATCTTCATGCTATGCGGGAGATCTTTTGTGGAAACGGGACACGTGTGAACTCGGACCCATGCCTTCGCGTTTTTATCGTGCTGGTACGCAGCGTAATTTATAACATAACCATCTCAACTTTTTTTATATAAACGATTACCTTGCAGTCTACTGGGGGGAGCGGGGGGGCACTGCGTGTTTGGACCTGTACCTCGAGTTGCGCCGTCTGTATAGCCGTCGTGGTGAGCCCGCCGTGGCGTGTGCCATCTTTATGTAAACTAATCGTAGCGTTATGTTTTGCCTGTTGTAAATCCACTTGGATGAATACTTTATCGTGTGCGTCGCTTCTACAGTTTCCCCAATGTGTGCGTGCTTACTCGTGTCTGTATACGGCGGTGAGTTTTGTAATTCCCTCGGGGGCTGGAAGGGGGGGTTCTGTTTTGTTGTACACCCATGTGTACATCGCTGTGAGTGCTTGTGTGTGTGTCTCCTGAAGTCCATCTCGCATGTACCTCCCAATGGGTTATTGCCTTGTAGTGTTCCCCTCTATGGATTGCTTTTTCTGTGCTAATAGCACCATGCATCTTCCTGGCAAACGATCTGCGTAACGGGCTAAACGGGGCTTTCCATGTAACAAATAAAACACCGATTGGCCTGCGCGAGCTTGCATCTAGTTTCATAACGGCGAGTGTCGCTGCAATCGCACGCAACGGTGTGTTCCACTTGGTGAATCCGATTGCGATGATGGGACATTTTTGTCTTGCAAGAGGTTCCGCTGGTGTGCGTTGGCTTGCATGCTCGCGTGCAAATCCATAACGGCAAGTGCCTGTTACCTTTGTGGCAACGTCATGGCCGGAAAATAAATAAAATGCCTGGAAATGACATTGGAATGTACATTTGTTATCATTGCCCCCTGCTAGCAAAATGTAGCAGGCCCTCCTGAAAAACTTACAAAGTAAGGCCCATTGAGCTTGTGTAGCTCCTTTTTTCCAGAAGCAACCTCGTCACAAAAATTATAGCTGAACGAAGGGGCTTATTTGGTAATGTATTGCAGCCAAATACTCTAAACGCGTGATGTTGATTCTAAAATGTGGAGGGGTGGAAAAGCTGGAGGACCTGGAAAGAAATCGCCGGTGAGAACTTGTACTCAAAATACAGGCCAGGTCCTCTAAGACATTGTGGGGGGGGGGGGGGGGTTCTTACCTGGTTTGGCAAACTTAGTAATAACATCAGGGGCAGTCCACTAAGATTGGTGTTCAACGTCATGGTGTGGGTTCCTCAGCAAATTTATAAATGGCCGTCAGTCCCTGGTGCTTGGCCAGAATCCCTGAATGGTGCTCGTTTCCTTGTGCCCCCCCCCCCCCCTCCTGCAGCAGGAGGACCGGCAGAGCTCCTCGCTGCCGGCGATCCCCAACCCCTTCCCCGAGCTCGGCAGTCCGGGGGGTTCCCCGCTCCGTGACGGAGCCTTTCTGCCGGAGGAGCAGAGCAACAAGAAGGTGGGTTGTGACCCCGCAAACGCACGCCTCGCTTGAACGGTGCACCGCTGCGGGTTTTGCCGCACTGCATGCCGGTGTTGTGCACCACGCGGTCAGGCATTGCAGTGGCCTCCGCAGATCCATCCAGCAAGGGGAAGACCTAAAAGTAATCCATGAACTCAGACTCGGATATCTCACTTGTCAGTACCACCCAGAGGTGGGGCAACATTCGTGGTTACAATTTCTTTTTGGCCAATTATGGCCATTTTGATGTGGCCGTTTATCAAATGAATCCATTGCGGTCACCGTTTTTAATACGTTTTTGCTGCTGCTACTATTAAACCCAGATATTCGAAGTCAATGCAGATTATGGGCGTAGCATTTGTGTGGAGCGGCAGCTGTCGTTGGAAGACATTGGCAATGTGGTGCCATTGGTGACGTTGGCCATGATGACATCTTGATCTGGAATGGCATCTAAGTAGTGTGGTACACTCACCCCGATTTTAAAGAAAATGTTAGTGTGTGTGTAATATATGTAATCCAGTAGGGAAATGTTGGAAACCTAAAGTAAAAAAAATTCACACGCAGTCTTGTGAAGTGTTGGGCCACCAAGAAGGGCCACCACCTTGGCATGCAACCGAAACCTAATGGACCGCATCGTAAACTACCGCAATCTGTCCTCCAACGGAGAAGAGCACAACTACACGGGACTCTCTTAGCTCCTGGACACATCGCTGCTGCCGCCACCATGCGCAGTAATAGTGGCGTTGAGCGTAGCGAGTCGGGAAAACGAAACGGCGCGTGCACCGTTCCTGCCGCTGGTGGCCATTTTTTAAGTTTGAGCTCTGATTTGCCAAACCCTGCTGCATCATACCCCCCCCCCCCCCCCGGTCTGGCACGTTGGCCGTTATCGTGCAATAAAGTATGTCAATGCCCATTGACGATTACAATCCGTCAACATCAAGCTAAACGGCCTAGGTCTAACAAGAGACGTGGAAAGGAGAGAGATTAAATAAAACCCGAGGTGCTATTTGAAACGATGCCAAGTCAAATGTGCGGTACAAAATGTTAACTCTTTAATCGGCGCGCGGTACCGTTACTGTTTTCATAGCCGTGTTTAAACATTCTTACTAAGATGCCCTTTGTACGCGCACGGCCATCTTGTCAATCCACTGCTGGACGACGGCCCTTCCCGCACCGTGTCGTTCATGAGTGCTGCCCCTTTGCCACCCTGGTGTGTGCGCGTTGGCAAAGGTCGGCGGGGGAAGCGTACAAGTACTGTACAACAATACATTTTGCCGTGCTACCCTCTGCTTGCCCACCTTGTAGCGACGCAGCCCAATAGGACCTGTTGTGCATCGCTGTCACCTGGCGAAGCATCAAGCCAAACTCAACTTTGATTAGTCTGTGAATTCTGACTTGTATTTACGTGCATTCGAAATGATTTTGGTTAAAGGAGGAAGATGTCTCCTATACATTTTCCACCCCCCCCCCACTGCACTATTTGCTTATTTTTAGGTGGGCTAAATGATGTGGCTCTCACATTAATTATTTGCAGGCAATTCCGTAATTGCCCCCTTTTGTAGCCAGTTATCATTTCTGGGAAATTGTGCACAAGCACCACCGATGGGAAAATATCGTACGAGTATTAACCCAAAAATGTCACTTTGCGTTCGCTGAAAGGTTGGTCGCTTTCCATTCTTTGTGGCTATCGAAATAGCACTTGCCAAAAAAGTTTGGAATTGTACTAATTATTTTTGCGACCGCATTTTTCCTGCAATCGCTGGCATTTCCGATAAAACTCTTTAAATTTCGAGGCCTGCTGACGCATTTTGCGAGGCAGGATATTGTACCAAATGAGGCCCCCCTTTGGACTGCGTGCCCTTATTAAAGTGCGCCACATCTGCTAAAGTTTTTACAGTTTATAAAAAAAACCCGCTGTGGAGGAAATAGAATCTGTGCCGTGACGTTTGCACGTGACTCATGCTCTTCCCGGTACAAGCTCTTCCAGCAAGGCTCTAAATTTTGTCTTCCGCTTATAACCTTTCATGTGGCGCTTCCATTTCAACCACTGCCAAGGTTTGAGAGGCGGTGGGAGCAGGGAGGTGTGTGTATTTGTGTGTTGGGGGGGTTGGGTGCTGCGTGACGTAGAATCGCACCGTGGTAGCGCGGATTCCTGGCAGCACGGACACTGACTGGAAGCAGCCGTTGCCATCTGGGAACACGTTTGTAAAGCGATACATTGAAAACACTTCTACTGTGAACGCATGCGGGGAAATGCACGCTGCGGCGTGCTAATAGGTAACGCGTGTGTGGGTGCAATTGAGTTGTGCAACTTTTTGCCACACATGCTTGCACTCTGAATGGAATGCTTAAAATGTTTTGATTGTATGCCTTTTAATAGAACAGGACCAAAGGCGGCAACGTGAGAGGGTTATGTTTTTTTGCTCCCAGGTGAGAAACAATTCCTGAGGAATATTTTGGGAGGTCGGCCCCATCGTGCTGTTGCCAATCGAACAAACCGAATAATTTTCCACCTTTTTTATGTGTGGAACCACAACGGTCGCGACAAACGCTAATGCAGTAAAATCTTTTGAAACGGAGGCTGCATTGTGGTCGGTGCAAGGAAAATCCTTCGTTGTAGCATACTGATCCCACGTCTATGTTCCCAGTCTTCACTACCCTGCACGGACCTGCATGAAGTTTTATCAAAACTACCTCTGTCCGTCGGCATGGGTTGGGGGTGGGAGGTTTTGTGGTAAATGTGTAAGTTGTAAAGAATATTGGGTTTCAAAAGAACTTGCTATTTTGTCGTGAACGGGAGGTAGTTTTGGCGTTGTGATTTTATAGGTGTCAATTGCTGTCTCGTTCGACCCGCTGCAGATTCGCAACAAATCTCGTGAAGAGCGCGGAAACCTTCCATGTGAAAACTCTACTTGCCCATGAGGCGCGTGCTCACTGCTTGATTTGTAGCTGTTGTAGATATTATGACTGGGAAGCATGATGAGATTGAGCGGTGGTAAATGCCCAACCGTGCCTATCCAGTTTTTTATTTTGACAGTGGGTTTTCGCAGCAGAAACCTGTCTGTTTGTTAATGGCAGAGTGGGCCAATAACAGAATGGTTGCTTTTTTTGGGGTGGGATGGGACAAACGTGGTTTTATTTGGCGCGCCCTTAACGTAGTCCATCGTGTGGTGCCTCTCATTCCATCTGGAGTGGGTTTTTGTACGCCGGACTAATCTGCCCATGTGCGCATCCGCACACTCGCTGCTTATGCAGTGTGTACTTGGATAACGCCGTGTTGGACGAACCCCACTTTGGATGGGTGTCCTCTGTTCCAGAGGACATTGTCCAGGCCGTGGTTCATTTCGGAGTGCAGGGAGCGTGACGTGCGCGCACCGAGGTGTATGCCAACACTCTGAACGTTCGAGAAATACCTTCATAGTTGGGGGGGGGGGGGCCGAGGCATGGTGCAGGGCAGCAGAGACCTTGTGGCATTCTTTTGCTTTTTGTCTTTTCCGGCATCACTTCGAGATGAAGTGTTCCGTCACAGCTGTGGTAGAGCACAAACCTGATAAAGAGCCTGCGGAAGCAGACTTCGCCAAACTACTTCTGAGATCCCGTCGAGATTTAATTTATCCACCTTTTGACACTCGAACAAAGCTTGAACATGGGTGGCTGAAATGTGGATATAGATCCAGGATCTCGGTTGTACAACTGTCTTTGACCCTTGTGCTATGTAGATGTGGTAATAAAAAAAACATATGTAATGGATTGTCTTGGAGTGGGAGTTACCTGTGATTGCCCCCCCACCCCAGAACCTATGTAGATGCCACACATCACTAGCATGTTGGATCCTACTTGCTGTACTGTGGACTCGAGGCACCATCTTACCTTGGAGTGGAATATGCCAAGGCATTGAGCCACATTTGAGATTTTAGATTTTTGGGAACTTGGATGATCTCAAGCTGCCTTTATTGTTACTTTAGCATGATCCCTCTGGTTTTCGCGGCATTATGTGCCATGTTGGCGACAACGATGCGTAATTGTTGTTTTTGTGCACTTGTTTTATTTCGCCAAATTTGTGCTACAGCAAAAATGAGTTCCTAGTGGGTGGTAGATTTTTGTTTGCAGTTATTTTTATTTTGACTCCTAGATGCAACGTCCACTGAGAATTACTCTTCCTTTGGACCCCCCTCCCGTCTTTTGAAAAATAATCGCTGTTTCTCCTAACGTGTGCCGCTCAGCCCAGTTTGCTAAAGTGCATAGCATAGGCAATCGGTGGCTTTTAAGGCTCCAAGAAACAGGCAACATTTAATCAAGCTACGTTTTATCAGTGGTGAAGGGGAAAACAAATAATATGCAAGGTTATGTGATACTAAAACGCCAAGTTGGCATGAATAATAAAAATCCCACACGCACGCTAAGTGTATATTTATGCCTTTCTTGCCCTGGGCAGGGGGGAGTCGGAGGGCTGGCTGAAGTCCATCTGAGAAAATCCTGTCCTCTAATTCTTCCCCCTCCAAAAGAATGTCAAGATGATAAGCCCCAGCATTTCGGGGTTGGATATTTCACATGTGCCTTGCGATATTTGTTTTATCAACATCAAGGCCAAGGTTACATGTGGTGGTGGCAGGGAGCTGAGGGGAGGGTGTAAAACATTTTGGGTCGTGGGCTGCGGTTAAAAAAAGCGTGTTTTTATTTTCTCTTAGTCGCACACGGGGCAGGACATGAGGGTGGGGGGGGGAGAAAAAAACAAGAAAAGTAGCCTGGGCGTATTTTTTGCAAAACATTTTCTTTGGCAAAGGAGGGAAATTTTAATCTTCTCGCTCAGAACGGCCTGTTTTGCCATGTGAAATAATGTAATGCAAACCTACACCCCGACCCTATTTCTAAGAGTACCCACAGCGTGCTTTATGACTTGCTACTGTAAGAGTCGTCACTGGGGTAAAGCTACCGAGGACTGGCTTGGTCTTGGCAGGGCCGGCCGCCCATTGGGCCTGCAGGGCCCTGGCTCTTGTGTCCAATGTTGACCTGTCTGCTGTTCTCTTACATGGAGCTGTGTGGTGAGGGTCTATCAGCCACGTGGCCACGTGGCGAATCTTCCGCAGCCTTAAACATGAGCCGTGTGCATGGGAACATTCCCCCCCCCCACCCCAGCGTTGTTAAACATTGCGCGCTTTGTTTTCAATAATACAATATGAAGGACGTACGAATGTTTGTTCTCTCTTGCCCATGTATAGTCTAATAATTTATATGTTTTTCTTCCGTATGCCGGTGACATGTGACCACGCATCGCAAAAACGTCGACATTTTTTTACGAGTTTCCTGCCGGCCACTAAAATGCAACAATGCCGCCTTGTTTGCTACCTCCGGTGGTAGTGGGTGGCGTTGGCTGCCGGGTTTGGAGCAGGAATGCCTGTGCGTGCGTTTGTGCGCGCCGTGTATTTAGGCGAGCGCACGCGGCGCTTGCACGACCCCCACAAAAGTCTCGACGCGTGGCCTTTAAAGTGTCGACTTGTTTTCTTTTTAAGTCGACGTGTCCAAAAACGGTCCTTTTATTTGATTTTTTTACCAGACGACAAGGATGAAAATTGAGGTCACTTAATAAACAGCTGATGAAATTTAACAATGTATTGGTGGCTTTGTGCCACATGGGTACAATGGTGTGTTTCGTGGCTTGAGTAACGCTGCCTTATTTTGTATCGGAGGCTGTGCATTTCAAACATCCATTAGCCATGGGCCTTGCTGATTTTTAACCGTGCTTTATAAAAAATATATTTACTTTGTGCATGCGTTTTTGGTTTAATTATTAGCAGATCCTAACTTTGCAAGGGTCATTAATTGCCTCTGCCAGCATGTCCACAAAGATGGTTGGCAGGCAAACGAAATCGCGTTCGAGGCAACCGACAACTGATGAAACCGTCTAGATCTACCCCCCCCCCCCCCCCACATTCTACGTAGAAGCTATTAATCCATTGACATTGCATGCAATCTATGCGTGCTTTTGCATTTTATCCTGGCATATCTGGGCCGCACCAACAAATACCAGAGATTGTTGACTGCTGTAAAAACGGTGCTGTTGAGTGGTGGCTGATGTAGATGTGGCGTGTGCTGTGTGCAACAGGCGCTTGGCAGCTCCGAGTCCCATGGAACTTCAAACACAGAGAAAATGGTAAGGTCGATCTTTTTGTCATGTGTCCAAATGCGTTTTTAATTTACCCATTCGGCTAACATCAGACCTGTGGTCGTTTTTTTATTTTGTAGTTGCTTAATTGTAACTAACTGCAATCACCGATTTTTATTTCGGCTGATAATGTTGCTATAATTGTAACTAATTGCCCAAGTTCTGACCTTTTTATATGGTGCTCAATTAAGAAGTGGCTTGGAACACCACTGGTAGTTTAACTGATAAATTTCAACTCTGCTCTTTCCCGTACCAAAGTCTGATTCAACTTGAAACCCCGCACGGAAGTTGCTAAGGAGACGGGAGCATTGTGCTGAAACCATGAAGATTTTGGGGGCTTTCATCCAGGTGGTGATTTTATCATTTTAAACGGTGCTCGAGGTGAAGAGCATTGGTGCTCGTCTGGGTCACAACTGAACAAAAACCGTAACGCAAGATGTGTGTTCCTTGCACATGGCAGACCTTCCACTTCTGAGTTGAAATATAAATTTGAATGTCACGTGATTTTCAGCGTTTCTTTTGTCACGTGGTGGTGGTCAGTCAAGTGGCCTCTTCGTGCACGATTTTCAACCTAGTCGCATATCTTGGAAGCTGCTCTCGTCTCTCTCCTAATGAGCCCTTTTTTTCAACATGCCATGAACTCTGCTGTGCTGGTTGTGAAATGAATTTTAGTTTTGAGACGCATTATGGTAAAAACTGATTTTAATATTTGTCGAGGGGGAAAATATCAATTTGGCAGAGAACCACCGCCTGACTAATCTTGTTTTTGCGGTGCACGCAAAGCGTGGCAACTATTTTAGACTTCCTCCCCGTGCTCCATTTCCCCAGATATTTTACGTTTCCATATTTACTAATCTTCGCCACTAGCAAGCGCTCAAAGCCATTGCACAATTGCATTCCCCTGGTAATGGATAAATGCTGGAAACTTGGGAGCACTGGGGTTGAGTAAGATATTCAGTTTTTGGGGGGGGGGGGGGAGAAGCTGCAACTCACTCATAACTTTGGCAGCAGATGCCCCCCATCTTGTACATCTGTGCAAATGACTGGAAAGCTCAATTCTTTTAAAGTTTAAAAATAGATCCATGTGCGATCATCATCCCCCACTGGCTTTTGAAAAACGGAGCTCTGGTGTGGTGCATGAAACGACTCGTGGTGGGAGTGTTGGACTGGCTGCAGAAATTCCTCCCCCCCCCCCCGCCATTTCCCTGTGCGATGTTGTCTTTATACTTTTTTTTTCTGCACACTCTGCTACACATGATGCTTTCTTATTGCACGCCAGTTAAAATTGCTATCTTAGTTGGTCTACATGGTGTAACGTGGACAACGGGTTTCCTCAAAACCAGGAGTAATGTACGGTGGTGTTGACGGTGACTCGCATGGCGCGCACGGTGTCGCGTGTGCATGAGTTACACAAGTCACCGAAGCACGCTGCTTTTTAATTTTACACTTTTAAAGACATTGGGCTGACATTGCCCGTGGCGCTAGTGTGGAGTGGCAGCCTTCCAGTGCATAAAATGCTCTGGCTGTAATTAAAACTGTTTTGCCTTCGCGACTGTTGATGAACCAGTTTCATTCCAACGCCGCACGCGAGGCTGGTAAATACTTGCGTACAAATACCGAGGGCTGGGGCAGCTACAATGAATGACGGCAAAATCCGAGCTCGACCACCGCACGCTAGAAACTTAGTCCGGCCTGACCGTCCCTCGGTTGGCGGGGGGGGGGGAGGCTGCTGTCGGGTGATGTTTTGAAGCTGCGGCTATTTTGTCGCGCTCCCCTTTGCGAACGCGAAGGTCGTGCGAAATTGTAACTGCTTGTTGCGGTCGCTGTGTGGCGGAGGTTGAATCCGCTATGCCCAGGTCTGTCCCGTAGCCTCCTGCCAGCGAGCCAAGTGCACCTAGCCTGGCGCGAAGTCTGACGTTACCGTCACGTGGTCGCAAGTGGCGGCTCGTCGTGGTGTAGTGGCACTCGCACGCTGCGCTACAAATTCCCGCGGCTTTGATTCGCTTCCGGCGAGTATCGGTAGCCGGTGGTATTCAAACGTGTTTTTTTTTTTTTTAGTCGCCCCTCGGTTGACTTTGTCTTTTAAAATGAGTGCTTAGTGGCTCGTCTCCTCATTGGGGGAGGGGGTGGGGGACACGACTGGGAATCTTGTTGGCTACGGAGCACCGTGCAGTGTGCTCTCCCTTGGATGTAATGGCTGCTTGCTAGGAGCACTTGTGCCAGCTGTGGTACATGGAGATATGACGGTGTGCGTGTCTTTGCTCTGTACTTGCAGTTCTAAGAATCCTCGGTGGGGGTGGGGCGGGGGAGTAATCTGTGATTCATGGCCTCGGCTCTCTTGGAGCTCTGAAGGACCAAATGAAGGTTGTGTCAAACGCAAACCTAATTCAAGACTCGTCAGCTTAAGAACAAAGCGCGCATAGATTTCGACAAGGTGACTTGATAATCTACACCCCCCCCCCTCTCTCGCGCCGTGTGATTTGCTGAGGTGGTCACAATTCAAGTCTGCAATCTTTTCTTGGCGTGACTACGTGGATCCCAAGAACTTGCGGTGTACAATGTGAACAAACCAAACGGTCATTGATATCACACGCGGTTGGATGCCTGGTATTGAGTGGACAAAAACACAACTCTTAATAGATTTTCTACGTCCGATTTCAGAACCTCCTATTACATCGGTTTTTGTGCCACAAAACTTTATTTTTCTTTTGGTTCTACTCCCAAATCTTTGTCAATCGTTATTCGGACTGCAGGAATCCGATTTGATGTACGAAGCTCCTTCACAGATCGCGTAATGGACGTGTCGCCAAGTTACAACCGCAACCCCCACGTTGTTCGGCGTAATTCTGAGCGTTTTTGCTCCATGCCTCGAGCGTCCTGTCCTGAATTGATCGACTCTCTTCCTGGAAAAGGCTCGTTGTGCCGAACGGCGCCGCGGCGCGACTTGAACACTCGCGCATGGGAGGAGAGCGCCAGCCGGCAGCTCTCTCTCTCTCGCGCGCTCCCTGCCCGGCGGCGCTGCGCGCACCCTCCCCTCGCTTCGGGCGCTCGCGGTGACGCGCCCCGTGGCCGCGGCGCGATACGGAGTGCTCGGTGGAACCGTCGCAAAGGTGGTGTCCGTGGGGGGGCAGTTTAGGCGACAATTATCTCCAAAGGCTGTGGTACCTTGTTTGTGACACCGGGGTCTCTACACGTGTTTGTAAAGCCTGTGAAAGAGGTTTTTGGGGTGCAATGAGTTTGAATGAGGTCATTTTGAGTGGTTTAGCTGCTCATGGGTATTTGCCATGGGCCCTGCCCCTCGGTGAAGGTTGAACAGAGGCCTGTGTTTGTGCGATTGGACTAAAGTGTCCTTTTTAATGTCAAATGGATGGTGCGTCATGGATTTGTTTCATCCGACATTGAGCTGCCGGATGACGGTTTTCCAAAGCCGCCTCCGATCCCACGATGTAACAATCCACAAAGCAACCTGGTGCGCAATGCCGCTCTCGTCGCTGCTTCACCACTTGTGGACATCCCTTGGGCGTTTACGTCCTTTGCCGCCACTGCGTTTGGCACCGGCCGCTGGACCGAGATGACGCGTCCTGCCCACATCCGTTTACTTTTCTCATTTGAAATCTTAAAGCCTCGTATTGCGCCTCGTATTGGCAAGGCAGGTTTTTTTTTTATGGCGTGAATATTAAACGCACGACTACAACTTGCCATTCAACAGTTTGTTTGGCTTGACGCATCCAAATATGTAAGACCATGCTGTTCACTTGATGCTTTGTCAGCAACAAAGAGGTGTGTGTGTGTGGTGCTCTGGGTTATTTTTCTCTTCTCAAGACCTGAAAGGCTACTGATTGCTAAAACCGGTTTACTGGGATGGGTGGAAGTTTCCATGGTACAGTTTCTCTATTTGCTGATGCAATGTCGTTCTTGCGTTTCCTACCGTTTTGACCAGGGCAGCACAGTGGTCGCGACTTGTGCATTGCGGCGAAAAATCGCCTGTTTCGGGAGCCCTTTCTGTTTCGGAGTTTATTCCCTGCGGTGTGTAATGATGGCTCAACACTTTGTATGGTGAACTTCTTTCGCACCGTACTTGGCCAACTCTGCTAATAGGGATGGGATTGGATGGACGATCTTTGTAGATGGCCCTCAACAGGGATGGTGGAATCTGGTGAGGGTGACGTTCACAGGAAGCTTCAACCGTTGTTGTAGCAAGGGTCAGGAGGTGACGGATTGCTGGTGGGCGAGGGTGACGGTGACTCATCGGTCTCACTGCACTACTCTGAATTATATCCAGTGCTGTGACGTTGCAACTGGGGTGCTTGTCCCCGTTATGACGACAGTATTCCAAAATCAAGCTGTGGTTGGTGGATCTATCATTGATGGCACCTGTGTAAGTTGCCCACTGACAAGTACAGTAAATGACCAAGTAGGTCAATGATGCATGTCAATATTTGTGAGCATCCTCTCCTTTGTTCTGCAGATACTCTTCCTTGTGCACACCGTACTGAAATGCAGACTTGATGCAACTTTCTTGGATTGAGAAAAAATTGTATTGTGTTTCGATTTAAAGCTTTCGTGACTGCAGGGATTCATCTTCTTGGTTCTTTCGGTAAAGTCACGTAGAAGGGGAGTAATATAAAAATAAAACATAATAAAAATAAAACATAAAAATAATTTTATTATGTTTCATTTTTATTATTTTATTACTTCCCTTCTACGTGACTTTACCGAAAGAACCAAGAAGATGAATTGTATTGTGGGTGTTGGTGATTTGAGAAGATTCTCAATGTGAGGTGACGCGTGTTTGGGTGGGGAAGGGGATTCAACTTGTCGACTTTCCATATTCGTTCCATCCGGCCTGTGGCGTGTTCGTCTTAAGTGGTTTTTGGTTCATGAAAACAAATCGCCCGCTTTCGCTTTCTGTGGGTGCCATGTATTTTCGTAGCGATCTGTTTAATGTCACATGTTTCTAATGGAGGCGAAAAAATACTTTTTCAGGAGACTAAAAATGGAAACCAATGTAAATCTTGGATTCAGGATGCTGGTTTTATTTTGGCATATAAATATATACGCAGCACCGGTATTTTGTGAAAGGATGCAGAAAAGACCACTGTTCCCTTTTTGAAAATATCCCATTTTTGAATGATAAATATCTTTTAGAATTAGAATTCTATGTAAATAATTTCAGACTGAATATTTGGTATTTCGTAAGCACTTTAATTCGTACACTCAAGATGTTGAAATTTTTTTTGCTGAGGCCGCTATTCTCTCTCGATGGTACAACAGGTTCCACGTTGCTCACTTGGTCCCAAGTTGACCTCGAGTGCCCCCATGGACTCGGCCTGCTCATCTTTCCGGTTGATCCCACTTTGCTCCTTTTCATGTGTCCATGTACAAGGCCCCTTCTGTCAACTCTCGGGGTCATGCTTTGCTGCACGGGAGGTTGTGACCTTGTCCACTCTACTACCGTAATACCATCTATGGCCTCGATTGCAATATTGTCCATTTGTACATATATTGTTTTGTATTCAATTATTTTAGTGAAATCAGTTGCTCCTTGAAATGCCACCGCTGTCCAACTCCAGGCTCCATCTGTGTTCTGCCATTTTTTTTAATTGGCACCAGTTGCTGGGCTATGAAATCCAAAACGACTGCTTATCTAGTAGCTATAGACCTAGTCTCTGTTCCTGGGCTGTCCCACACGAGTATTACATTTCACGAATGATTTAAAGACTTCTCAAGTCATGTCCGAGTGAGCCACTGGTGTTCTCGTGACGACGCCGGTGCTGCTGCTGCCTCGCGGATTATCATCAATGCCTTTACCTGGCCTAATTGAAGGTGTTTGTTATGCATGTAACTTTGTTTTAATTATGAATGATCAAGCTGTCATCAGCCCAGAACACGTGGCTGGGAAATTATCTCTGCCAGGTAAATAACTACATAATCTTGGGGTGCTGCATTTTTCCATGATGCAGTTCATTCAAATTTAATCCATTTTACTTTGGGCAGTTTCATGGGGTGGATAGACATTCCAGATATTTGAAAGTTGTGGGTCCTCCGTAATGATCATCAAGTGGCTGTTTACTTGGTGTTGGACGTTAACAAATCATTTCTCGATTTTGGCGAGATGCTCGTGAAATACCGTGGTGGTGCCGAATGTACTCTGACGAACTGACACTTTAATTTGTGCCGTGATGCTGCTACCAGTTCTGTCGGCCAAAACTATCTTATTCCAAAAAACGATTCTATAGTTACTTTAAATCACACCGCATATGTATTGGGAGGACTTGCAAATGCTCTGGTTTTCTTTTTCGGCACTGGCCATTTTTAAGTCCGTTAATACTCGTTTTACTTGAAGGGCTTTGTTTTAAATTGTAAAGTAGCTCACTGGAGCATGATGCAGTGTAGGTTTGACTTCATTATCGTGAGGAGAATTAGTAATTTAAATCCACTTAGAAGGTAATCAAGGCTGACCATGTGAGGAAATGATCTGACCTTGTTTTGTAGAAAAGAGGCTTTAAGCGTGGAGTGTGGCTAAAACTCCAGTTTCCCCGTTGCATGTCGGTTGAATTTGTGCTCATTTCAGTTGGCTGTGCTGCTGCAGTTTGTTAGTAAACACTGGAAAATGCCCTATCACGGCTCATTAGCCGTAGCGGCCTGCACATGTTTACATAACTCCCCTGCTGGGA
The DNA here is from genome assembly GCA_014621495.2 of Entosphenus tridentatus. Classification (NCBI taxonomy): domain Eukaryota; kingdom Metazoa; phylum Chordata; class Hyperoartia; order Petromyzontiformes; family Petromyzontidae; genus Entosphenus; species Entosphenus tridentatus. The sequence goes on from CM025627.2 coordinate 10,814,300, forward strand.
GACAAAAAAACCGCACGCATGCACGAGTCGCCACCGAGATTCTCACGTGACGGAAACTTTTTCCATCTTAGCTCGGGACTGGGGCATAGAGGACAGGTTGGGGACACCCGCTGATTGCTTTGATCTGTTTTTTTTCAGCCTGTGGGGGTGGTGGCTGCCAGGTGGCGCAACTTCTAAAAATGAAAGTTCAAGTGTCCCTGGCATGGGCAACTCGTCGCGTGCTTGCGATTTGGTTTTGTTCCGTGCAACGGTCCTCGCTACCGATCGTTGCGAGTCGCTTTTTTGCGATGGCCATATCACCGGCAAGCTAGCAGCTAAACAGATCTCGCCGGCCTTGGAAGCTCGAGGGTTGAGCCTGTTTAGTGCTTTGCGAGACCGGCATGTGAATAATCAGGCGTTTATACTGTTTGGGTTGATGGCCTTGGTATGTGCACCAGTGGGGTTGAAACCAAGGCGCCCGGGTCTGGTGTTGACCACCCACTCCCTCTCGTGCTGTGCGGGCCCTTCGTATGTGCTCGCGAATGGCGCTTGCCCCAACAGTCTGTTCAGACTATATGGGGGGGGGGGGGGGGTCTTTGTCATTTGTATTTCCTCTCCTTTTAAATTTCTTCCCATATTCCAAAATCTAATGGAATTGGCCAAACCAACCCAATTTGGGCACCTTCAATGTTTGCAGATTGCAATGCCGTCCTGGATGAATGGAATTTTATGGTTTTGTGTTTTTCGGATGTATGCCGGTGATCTTTAACGATCGCCTGTATGTTAATCTTTGTCGTCGCCCAAGCCGGCAGTGATCTTCCAGTGCTGCATGAACACATCCCTGCCCCTTCGCCATCTTTTTGCGGACCAGTGCCACATCGGCCTCACTTGTGGGGGCTTGAACTAATCTCGTCGCTCCACATCTGCGGTTCATTGCAGCTGCAGTCAATTTGGTTCTGCTCCAAAGCAACGTCGATTTTCCACCACGGTCGGCGTAGCCAATGGTGGTTGTCCATTGCTTGTTTTGAGCGCCGGGGATGCGTTGATTTTGACCGTTTGGTTGTCTAGGAGGAGTGTGCTGGCTTGGAAACGCACGGATTTGCAGAGGATTCTTTGTTTTTAATGGAGACCAAATGGTTTTCCCAGGAGGGTTTTTGGATAAGTGGAAGGGGCTTGTGAAAGCAGTTGTGTGGACACTGCATCCCACATTTTCAAGAGATTTAAATGCGTCACATAGGGAGCAGTGATAATGTTAAACACTGCTGCACAGACCATGTGGCGTGTGTGCCTGGAAGTAGAGTCGTGGCACATTCGTACCACGTACATTTTGCTACGAACCCTGTGGCCTGAGTTCGATACCAGGCCATGGTTACTGGAGAGGGAGGCTGGTGCTGGCTATGCCACTCCCTCGTGCAACATGTTGGCCTTAATAGGTACTCGCTAACAGCACTTGACCCAACAGTCTATGACCTTCACAGGCCATCTCGTCGTAATTACCTCCATGACTTGCACAGTCCGACACACTCCTAAACAGCACCCGGTTTCAATACCTGCCTGGTAGTGGCCCTCTCCAGTGACATGAACCTGGCCAGGGCCCCCCTCTCGGTTAGCTCTGCCTACAAAATGAGCTCCGAGCATCGCCCATCTGTCGCGCCACATTGCCGGTCGGTAAAGCGCGCAGCCAGCTATGGGGGGGCTGCTTTTGGCGGTGGTCGGTGGCGTGCCACGGTGCCAAGTCGTTCCAAGAACCCTGGCGGCGATGCCCATGTTTATATGTTTACGCGAGGTCGTGCCCCCCCCCCCCCCCCCGCGGCGGCGGTGGCGTAAGCGTCGCCAATGGAAACCCAGGGACGAGGGTTGGAGTCTGACACCGGTCGCCACGTTTGGCCTGACCGTCTGTGGCCGGTTGACCGTGGCGGCGTGCTGTGGCACGCGCTCCGTCGCGGCCCTCTGCTGTGCAACTGCTGGGGGAGGGGGGCAGGGAGAAACACATTTTCAGGAATTCGATGGTTAACTTATTTGTTAACGTAGCATTTGTGCAGTTTCTACTTAATTTGTATTTGTGGTTGTGCTATGGGAAGACTAGTTCTTGCCACGAATTCCATTTCTGCAGTTTCTACTTCTCTTATTAGACTAACATATTTGAGGGTTAAAGTTACTCTGATGGCAGATCGGGGTGAATAACAATGTTCACGTCCTTCTACAACTTTATCCCCTTGCAAACACCAAGTATTTGTCCTTTTATTGTATCATGCGTTTAGGGCCCTGAAAGAATTTTAAGTCGAAATAAGCCTCCGAACACGGATTCCATACAACCTGCAGGTGAATGCAAGGCCACCCATTTCGTAGAGCGATGCATTCACTGCATGTAGCAACACTGCCAGTGGTGGGCATTGGTTACAGAAAAGCTGTTCCTCGTCGCCTTGACCCAAATGGAAACGTGAAAATGATCCTGAGCGGTCTTCCGCCTACATCTTGGCACAAACCCCAGTGACGGATTCTCGTCCTCGAGCGGCGCTCGCTGCCCGTGCCGTCTCGCCGAGCGCCCAGCCAGGAGACGTGTCTCCTCGGCATCTGTCGCCGTGCCTAGCACGTCACCTCCCCGGCACGAGCATCACCCCCCCCCCCCCCCGCTTGTAAATTCATAGTAGAAGTAACGCCTTCACTGTTTGCTGGACCCAGTCTTGCTTGAGTCTGTTGCGCGATTTGCGGCTTTAGTTTAACCTTTTGCCGCTTTGCCCTTAGTTTTTTTTGTAAAGATGTTAACTAAACTGCTCTCGCTGTGCAGTGCTGCGGCGACCCATTTAAGGTGCGTCTCTGAAACTGTCCTTGGACGGCCTCCGATCGTGCGGTGGAGGGGGGGGTGGCGGATGCCGGGGGGGTGTGGGGAGTTTGTGGGTTTGGGTGGTAGCTCGTGTGGAGGTGGGTGCGTTGCGTGGGGGCAAGCATGCGGAGGGGGGAGGGGGAGGGAGGATTAAAGGGACAGGCGTGGCTGATGCAGCATCTCCTGAAATACGGACCAGGAAGCGCATTCGCACAGAAGGTGGTGTGCGTGGTGTGTGGGGGGGAGCGTAAGTTGGTGGTTCCTCGAGTGAGCATCTCGTGGGTTGACGGTTCGAGTGTTGTGGGCTGTGGCGTGACCAGCACCGGCGCCCTCGAGTCGCGCGGGACAGGCCCTGGCTGCTCCCCAGTGCACCGGGGGAGGGAGAGAAGTCTGATCGTGTGTTTTTTTTATTTTGCAATCGGCGCTTGCGGAAACTTAGAACCCTGGCGTGCCAGTTATGCATTCTGCAGACTGTTTGCACCTGAGTTAACATTAATAATTAAGCGCATGCGCGCATAAATCCAGCTGTCTCAACAGCACCGTAACAAGACCATCAGGTTTTTACCACCCGCCCATCCCTTCGACCAAAGTGGATTGATTTTGCTGTTACTTTAAATCGTAAGCTTGCGCGCGCGCGCGAGAGGGTTCGTCCAGGGACGCCTGGGCAGGTGGCTGGTGCGGTCGGCTCGCCGCTGCCGCCCCAATCTCCGCCTCGAGCCTTGGGCATGCATCTCGCGACGACTCCATCGGCGTAACTCAGCGCAGCCTCTCGCACGCCGGAATCGTCCGTGGGTGTTCGCCAGAGTTTCGGCGCGTCTGAGCCCAGCGCGGCGGTGAAGGGGGGGGGGTGTTGGTGGAGGTGCGGGCGGGTTGCAGCGCCGTCACCTATCCCGTGTAGCCTCTTCTGGGCTGACGGACACCGGGGCTGACCCAGGGAGTCGTCGGGTCGATCTCGAAGAGCGGTGGGTGTCCGGCCGCACGCTACGGTCCGCTGTGTTGGGCAGCGGCGACGCCGCAGCTCCCCGCCGATGACGGAGGCGGGCGGCTCCGGGCTGCACCTGCGGAGGGTGACTCTGCCGGCGATCACGCCGCTGCAGCTCCGGGAGCGGGTGAGTCGCGTGCGGGTGCCGTGCACCGTCGTCGTGGTGGTGATTGCCGGCTGTCTGGGTGGTTTTTCTTTATCTCCTATGTTGAGCTTCTTTCGCACGGGGGGGGGGGGGTGGTGTAGCCCAATGGGTTTACAGGCTCTGCTATGAAGCTTTGTAAGCCAATGTTCGATTCCTGGACATGACTAACATCGCTGAGTGATCTCTAAATTGGTTCTGGACTGCGTTTACTGAGGTTGCCCCTGCCATAAAGCGATGCCCGGGGTGGCGCGGTGTGACCCAATTGGCACCGGAGAGACCAAGCCCCATCCCCCAGGCGTGGTGCTGACCCTAATGGGTGCTCGCAAACCGCATTTTCTCCAACCGCAGTAAAGGTTGGCGGTCGTTTGTGTCTGCTTTGTACCCTGTTCTTGCCACATACGTAGTGCGATTTGATACATTTTCGTTTTTCCAGTAATCCTTCTGTCTTAGACGTGTGTGTTCTCATCACTGGTAGTGCTTATTCGCCCCACTCGTCTTGTTGTAGCGGCGTGTATTAAATGTAGGTCTGGACTTTACTATCCACACTATGTAAGAGTATAGTTTATTGCTAGATCTATGGGTGTACCCCATTTTAGGTGACCAGTGGTTGGGGAACTGCACTTTGAACCAGGAATTAACATTCAATTCCTATGTCTTTCATAAATGGTTGGTAGTCTTTAAATCTTTCCTGACATCCCCCCGGTTAACTCTGCCTTAAGTGCAAGTACTTTGTATGCTGCGCAAGTCAAGTAATGCGAATTCAACCCTGAAGCTTAGAGCTGAATGGAGTTCAAAATAACTCCCAAACACCTTGTGGAAGACCCCAGCGCAGATGATTCCTTGGATTGATCTTCCACGAAGCTCATGGTCCACCCTAAATCGCTCACCCACTGCACAAACCATGGCAGATGCGTGGACGCCTGATGCACAAATGGAACTGGAAACTCTCCGGTAATGTGCGACTAGTCATCCAGAACAAGGACCGTACAACGACGCAATGCCCCGATCCACGCACGTGGAGACATCGCGGCGATAGACCCCGCTGCTCCTGTTGTGGTTATCTGGCTTTGCCACCTTGATGTCCGATTGTAGTTGGTCCACATCCAGCCGTACGAGAGGAAATCAGAAGTCATTGGAGTCCTCTCAGGTGACTGTGCTTGGTGCTGGTTACAATAGCCCCTTTGTGTTCCTTGCCAGATTTAATAGGTGCTCGCTTATGACCTTTAGCCCCGGCTGTAGGTCTCAGGCCGTAAGAGCGATCAGTCTCCTTGTCTGTCATGTGGACTGGCCCAGCTTCACGTGAGGATGCAGCCCAGAGTCTGAGAGACTCCAGGATATTTGGCATGCACGGTTAGACCTTATCCAAGACGACGTTTGAACATGTTTTTACATAAAGGAATCCTGAAGCTGCTCCTTTTTGAGCAAATGTACATTATTGTTTGTGGGGCTTCCAGACCTAACTTTTGGAATGGAAGTAGTTCAGAGCTGCATCCTAAGTTTTATTGTTGATTGTATTGTAATCGTGCCTCTATCTGTTTAACAATGGGCCAAATCTCCCTGTGGTGTGTACTTTTGAGTTGGCCAGAGTGGTAGGTGAGGATGGGTCGGCTGGCATCTTGCGAACTATGCTCTTCTCCGTGAACCCACATACATAAATTCCTGGCTTGAATAGGGGGTTATGTTAGGTTTGCTTGTGTACATAGCCTTCCTCCACAGCAACCACATGGGGCTGTAGTGATGCTGTCGCTGTAATAGAAAATATGCGCTTAATCTGGAACGTGCCGTGTAAAGTCAATAAGTCAACTGGCCGCTGTTGGTTTTGGCCAAGTCGACCTGTGCGCGCGCACATTTTGTGTGTGCACGTCCACTTATAATAAAAAAAGAAATTGGGTTTTTCGCCGGTTTAGTTTTTCTTGAACGCCGGGCGTGCGACGTGCACGCTTCACTCTCGCGTGCAGGTGCAGCGGCAGCGGCGTCGTCCCAGCGGAGTTGGGGCCGCCCCACTTTTATAAATGAAGCGGCTTGTGTGTTGGGGGCAGGCGGGGGGGGGGTGGTTTCACTTTTAGTTGTCGTCGTTAAGGAACATGGCACCACCCAAAGCCACCTGCGGAAACATGGGGAAAATACCCGAGGAGCTTTTTCTCTTTGCTCAATTTTGTGGTGTTGGGTGCTCGGCGCCTCCACCACCACCGCCGCGTTGTGCACCGGGGGGAGCGGCGTCGGTTCGCGCTCCTCTCCCTCGTTTTGTCTTTGGCTCCCGCTCGAATGAGCCGGGCGACCGTGGATTTCGTGTTCTGCACGAATCGAGTTTTTTTTTCCCTTGGGGCTGTACGCACGGCGGTGGAGGGGGGGGGGGGCACTCGCGCGCATCCCAGAGGCGGTCGGTCCGGCGTGGCAAAGCTGCGGAGCGTGCGGGTGGTGCCACTGCGTGCTTGGGGCCCAGGTGCTGGGCAAAGAGGGGAGAAATTGGACAGGAGTGGAGACCCATTTTTTATTCTTCACAACACGGCCAATGTCAACCATGCAGCGTCGCAATCTTGCTTTGGGCGCTATCGAGTAACCGATGCCGCGTCGCCTTGTGTGCCTTGCCGAAGTGGATGGTGGTGACTGCCATCGCTTTTGCATATCTGGTACCGAAACTGCTGCATTGAAGACATTTTCTCGCATTGTCCCGAAACGGGCGTGCTTCCGTCGGCCAAGAATCAGTTTGCTGCTTTGCAAGTGACGACGACCAAGCTTGCAGTGCCTGTTTGTTGGCCAGCCAAGCACTCCCGACGCTCGACTCCTACATTTTTAAACCGCTGAGATCTGACTGAATTACAAATCCGTGTTTTTCCCCCCCCCCAGGAGTTTAATGGAATTAACGACTGCAAGTCTGGCTGACGTTTACCCCGAGGGCCACCCTGTGCTTTGCACGCTACTTGTCACCCGACCCATGCCGTGTTGTTTTTAAGCTGCGCGTGTTGCCAAGAGTGCACCGCTACATTACGTTGGCATTGCGCTCCGACCCCCCCCCCCCCCTTCTGGCTACGTGGTGGGGAGGGGGATGGGGGCCCTCTGGGCCAAGGCCACCCCGCGTGTCGTGCTGTCCAGCCGGTTCGCCAGGTGGCACGTGTGCCCACGTGGAGGTTTTTTACGAGAGGATTGGTCTTCAGTGGTCTCGGTTTGGCTCCTGTGGGGTAAATTGGCGGTGGTGTTGGAAGGTGTTGGTTGCCTGTAATGCAGCTTGTAGACACGAGGCGGGGCAAGCTTTGCTGCTTTTGTGTTCGGCACCGCAGAGCCCTCTCGATTCGCCGACCTTGTTAAGATTCTGGTCGCGGTTAAATTCCAGGAATATTTTTTTCCCACTTTGTGGCGAATGTTGCACCTCCTGGCCAGTGGAGTCGAACTGACGGCACCACCGTGTCGGTGTCGGTTGATGGCTGTGAGTTGTTGCTTTCTGATGTCGTGGCAGTCATGATGATGGTGGTGGTTTGACCGTGCTTTACCACACTGGTCGTTGTGGATGTGTGAAGGGCAAGGGTTTGTTCCGAAAACCACTTGCAAATTTTAGCTGCGCCCGAGTTAAATGGTCGTCTCCACGTTCATCGCACAGTTTTGCTGCCATGCCACTGCTCTGCCCTAAGCCAATTGGGTGACACGTATATATAAATATATATATATATAAATAAAACCACTTTATTAAATGCATTATTTGATGCATGTCGTGAAAATGTAAACGGCAGGTTTTTTTTTACCTGCTTCGTTCCATGCCTAATTTGAATCCTAGGTTTAGGTCTAATTCCGGAGGAGGTCTCGTGGTGGTCCATGCTACGCTACACCTGCTGCTGGCTGGAATTGGAAGCTGGGTATCTTTTGTAGTGGTCTTGGCACCTCTTGATGTTTTATTGGTGCATTTTTATTTTACCTGCAGTCATGTTTGTCTGCTATGTCAAGTACACTACTCGCAAAGTACGCTCATTGTTTTTTAGTATGTAGATCTGAAAAACTCTTCTTAAAATATCCTGTGCCATCTTTTGACAGCCTCTCCCCTAAGTGCTTTAAATGTCCGTGCTCGTGCACTGCGTGGCACCCAGAGTGCGGGGGAGGGGGGTCCACACGAGTGCTGCAGTGTGTTCACAAGCCCCCCTGCCATGGAAGGCGATGTGGCAGGGGAGTGATTTATGATTTTACAAAAAAGGGGGTGGGGGGTGGTGGTGTGGGGGGTGGGGAGGGGGTGGTGGTGTGGCGGGGATGTGAGGGGTCCACGTGTATGGCGACCTAAGGGAGAACTTGAGTGGCGCTGGTGGGATGCAGGAGATGCCCTCCAGAATTCGCGAGAGATGTCTTCTGGAGATGCTCGTGAATGGCAAATATCGCGGATAATGATTTTGGTCTACAAATGCGTTCTTTTTTTAATGAAGTGCCTTTAAATAACACATTAAATACATTACATTTACTGCATCACATTCTATCGATGCATTTGTGTACAGTTCCAGATACGATTTAGCAGACAGCCAAAATCGCAGCGAGCAATTTCTTGAATAACGAGCTAATACTGTCCTCTGTTACAAGAGGGTGAAGGGCGTATGGCTACCGTATACTGCAACTGTGGGATCTGGCAGAAGGGGGAGTGGATGGCTTTGGCAAAGTGGTGGCATCCATGGCATTGACCCTGCAATGCCAACAGCCTTGTGTTAGATCAATCCCTGATTAAGGTCTGTAATTAAAAGGCACATGTTGGGGCCCTCCCCACTCGGTTAACGCCGCCCAAAATGAGTGTCCACTGGGCGTGAACGTCGTGCTAGTTAGGCAGACAAATTAGTTGATTGGGCACTTGGCCACATCACCTCGTGTGTCGTTCTCACACTAATTTGTTTTTTAATTCAAATGTCGTCTTCCAAAAGTTTATTTTTAAAGCTGCCTCTGATTCGACGCTTCAGGGTGCTCCCCTGCGTTGGGATGTTTTGACCCAGTTCCAAGGAGAAATGCTTGCGCATGACCATGTTGGAGGAAACTTTTTAGGATATCGAGAGGAGAAACTCATTCGTACAAGACGTAGGGGGGGGGGGAAGGATAAACATCCCACGTAGCAGCAGATGGGTTGAATGTGCGCCTGCTCCACTGCCATCTCCCACTCACGTGGTGGCTCGGCAATTGTTTCTCTCCACGTGATCCACAGACTTGCCTCCCCACGTGATCCACAGACTTGCCCCTCCCCACGCTGTTGGATTGCAGGTTTTTGTGCGAGAGCGTCTGCCACGTGAGATGCGTGCGTCTGCCGCTCACTCGCGTTGTCTGTGCGGTGCGTGCAGCCGCGTGTGTGTGTCTGTGTGTTCGGAGCTTATCGCCGTTCCACCTCAAGCATGCGTGTTTATTTTGAGACGGTCGCAAGCGGCGTGTTGTGTTTCTCCCCGCAAACTGAAATTCCGGCTGCTGATAAGACGGCGTACTTTCATGGACTTGCCTAGTCGCGTTTTCAAAAAGCCACCGGCGCTCGCGATTCTATCGTTCTGCGGTGTAACGCCCCTCTCTTGCCAATTGACTCGCGTTTTGGTTTTTAAAGGTTGCTTCTGTTTGTTTAAACGTGTGCGCGCACCCTCGTGCCAATCGTGTTCTCTGCTGGGCAGCTGTGAGCGACAGATGCGGTGTCCTGCTCGCACCGTGACACCGCGTGTCTAAAGATGGCTTTCGTAGGTTGTGCAACGCCATTTGTTAGGCAAGGAAACTTGGTGCAGGAGTACATGGGGCACTTAATCTTTTTAAACTTTAAACGAGGCGTGTGTGGTTTGGGTTTTTAAAATAAGAAATATTGACTCATTTTTGTAAAATAAAAACACGTGAAATGGAAAATAGTGTTTTAAATAATCCAGTACTCTACAGATCGGGCATTGCTTGACTATTTCAAAACAAATAGGTTGAAGGGTATCGTGTGCAGTTAGACAGGAGTTGATGATGGGATGGGCCTTAGTGACTCGCACGGCTTGCGGTGTTTCATGGCTCGGAGGCAAAATCTCAGGCCAGCCATCGTTTTTCAAGGTGCTCCAAGTCGTCATCAACTCTAACTTTGTACAACCAGTCGCTTTAACCTCTTAAACTGACCCACACTGGCATTGTCTGGCATATTGTTAAAGCGGTGTAAAAATACTTCGTATAATTTAGACTTAATTTAAAATACGTTAACTTTCAAACCACGCCAGCATGAGACGGCAATAATCCTCATTTTTACTTCAGTTCCTGGCACTTTGACGTAATTGTTTCGTGTTCCAAATGGCGACCGCATCGGGCACTTTAATTAGCAGAAGGGGACAACTGCTGCCAGAAGAATGTGTGGCGTGCACTCAAACTGTTACCAACTTCATGACCATCTGCAAAAGATCTCTTGGCTAAACCAGAGGAGAGTCCAGGTTATTGAGTTGCCACCCATTTGGGAATTGGCGTACGGTTTGTCAGTAATTAATTTTTTTGTACAGTGATGTGGTACCGGGATTGCTGTGAACTTGACAATCTTCGTGCACAGTGAACCCCTCGGCACTCTGGGTTTGATCTTGAGTGGACAAAGGTGGCTGCCCCCGATTCCCAACATGATTGCTGTGGAGATGACGTCACCCACCCTCACGCATGGTCTACCCAAGGCCCTGCTATGGTCATGGCCACACCCAATTGGTCACCACCCAGTGTACGGGTGGTGGGCGAGCTAATCGACACGCGTCCCTCGGACACGTAACCAGCAGTAGGCCAGGACTATCTGTTGCTGAAGCCCCAAGGTATGGAGTCGGTGTATGGTTGCCTGTGTCCTTGTTGCACCTCGAGTTTTTCGGTTGGCCTTGTGTTGTTGGTAGCCCTCCAAGGCTGTTCGCCCCCAGTGGGGAGGGCATCTGGGATTCCTGTAGTGATGTTGCTGTTGTGCACTGCTTTTGTTGCGTGGCATACAAGTATCCATCGTGAAGAGGCAACCGGGCGTTGGAAGATGGTCTTCAAAAGAGCCCTCCAAATTGAAACCAATGGAAGGAAGTTGCAGTGCTGCGCGTTTACACAAGTTCCGTACTCTTCCTCCCCCGTTCATGGTCGCCGTGAAACGCCCACTTTTTATGACTTCCTTGCGCAAATCCTCATTTTGCTCGCGCTTATTTCCTCCCAACAGTGGCGCGAATGTGTGAACTTTTGCAAGACTGCCGTACATCGGACGGCCCTGATTAGTCAGGTTTTATAAGGCTGCCATGTGCGTCACCGCTGCGCGTGCCCGCGTCATTTCGTAACCCAAACTCCGGGGCTGATATCTTCACCGGGGCAGCTCTGAGTGAAACTCGACCCTCGGATAAATTGTTTGACTCTGTCGTCCGATGGGGTGTGGATTCGGTTACTCGGTCTCGGGTTGTAAGCTGCCCCCAAAGGGTAGCGTGTTCTAAAAATACCACGGGTAGGCATTCTGTCTTGTGTTTGGGTGCTTGTGAGCTGAGAGGGGCGGGGGGGGCATGTGTTTTTAGTGGGCTGTGTGTACAGTGTCGGGATGCCTGCCGTGGTGTCGTGCTTGGACAACTGGAAGAGGATCTCGGTCCAGTCGCTCTCCTCCCGGTGCGACCGTCACGACGGAAAAATCCCCATCCCTCCTGCATCTCCTGATCCACCACGTGTCGTGGTGCGGGAAGCGTGTGGGTACCTGCAACCTCTCCTCCTTCCAAGGAGACATCTGACCAGTGTGAAAGAGTAGGCCAATTTACCTCCCTGGGCACCCTTTTTTTTAGGAGACCTGTCTGCCAGAAATGTGGTGGAAATAATTGCAGGGCTGCACTTTTTTTTTACTATAACCTTTTCCAGTGGGCTGCCTGTGTACATCATCCGTGGGTGGGGGGGGGGGTCATCCCATTGACGAGCGCCCTCCAGCAGGCAGGCAAGGAGACGATGCCTTCGTTGGGCCATTGCGTGCTCCGGGTGGCTTAAGTGGGGGGTTTGTTTTTTCACTGCTCTGCTCGGAGCCACTGGCATGTGCAAGTATAAACCCCAATATATTTTTTCGTATTGTAATTTTCCGCGCAGTGTTCACGCACTCTCAAAAATAAAAACTCCTGAGGCATGAGGATTTGGATCCCGTTGGAAGGTGGCAGCTGGGTGGCGAACCGGTCGACAACAGTCCAAGCTTTGAAGTTTATCTCGATATTTTCAGTCGACTGACTGTTCATGACTTAAAAGAGAAATCTCTGCGTGGAGATGAGGAAGAGTCCCATGTCAGGCAGTGGGAACCGTCAATAGCTACGATCATTTTGTATGGTGGTCGGAGGGCAGATCGGTGACAAATGGATAATTGTAATTGTTACATAATCGAGCCCCTAGTAAGGGAGGGAAACAATTGCTCTGTTTAATCCCAATTTAAGTCCTTGTAGTAGTTTTTTCCTTCCCAAACTTGGACCATGTCGGCACACAATGGCGTACTTTTTTTTCAAACGGCCTCACACAGGCCCTTTAAAGTCCGCTTGTGAAGAAGAAGAATCTTTTTACGGTGAAGTTCACCTGCAATAAAATATCCAGGGCAGTCTGCCGGAATTGAACCATGAGCTTCTACAGCAAGCGGCGACAGCGCCACCTCCGCTGCTGGGCCATGTCGCTGCCCCGAACGTTCATGTCAAGGTTGTTTCCCGTTCCGAGATGTCTGCAAGTTGCAGGGTGGGCCCATGTTCGCCGTTCAATATTGGAACACCCAAGCTGCTCTTGGTGTCAATTTTATTCAGGCATTGGGCCGTTGACTTTCAAGACTGGTTTGCACTCGACGCAGAGAACGGTAGCAACACAACCACATTGATAGCTGGCACCACAGTGCCAAACGCCTTCCCGTATGGCCTTGTTGGAGCCTTGGTATTGTATTCTGACCTGGAGATGTACCGATAAAGTTATTTTAGTTCTTTAAATTTCCTACGTGTACGTCATCAGAACAAATTGGAAGAAACTGACGTATTTGTACGTCCTTGAACTCAAAGGGTTAATCTGTGGTTGTGGTGGTTGTGTCGACTGCAAGAATGGCAATATGTGGATATTTGTGACTGGTCGACCAGGGCAGTGTTGGATGATGCTTGCTCTCTCCACGGGGGGGGGGGCAGGGGGTGTGGCCGAGTCGAGCGGTGCACCGCGAGATTCTTCAGTGGGCTGTGACCTGCGCTTGCTCTGGACGTGCGTGTGGTGCCCCACCCCTGACGGGCGATTTGGGTTTTCCCCACGTTGGTGATGGAGTTGCTTCGTCTCGGTCGTTTTTTTTGTAGGAAATCCCAAGGGCTACGATTGCCTCTCTTTACGTGATTTTTTTTACACCATTTTGCCACTACATTTGTGGCATATAGAGACTGGTTGATTTTATCAATTGGGTGGTACATCAGAGCTCATTGCACAAGTTTCACTTTCCACACCACCCTTCATATGCCCTGACACCTGTCCAACTGACTTTTTAGTTCACCTTAGATTTAATGCACGAGATGAGTGTTTTTTCTAGGGCCCCTTCCATTTGTCAAACTGTTCTCACCAACTACCATCGTTTTGCAGTTTTATTGAAACGCCATTTCCTTTCAAATCGGTGCGTGCACAGTGGTGACACGCATCCTGTCTGCAGCAAAGTAGTGGGTGGGAAAATGCCCCAGTAGTGGATAACACACGACCTTCAACTGATCTCATTGGCATAGCATGACACTGCCAATGGAATCTGAAATTAAATGGTAAAAATGTCTAATTATAGAAGAAAAGTCTCCTACGCTTGGTTCTGGCCACTTTCCACCCCCCCTCTCTATACTCTCCCTGGAACAGATGCTCGCTAACAGTACTTAACGCCGCAGTGTGTAAGGTTAAATGAGGGCGGATCTGTTGGCCTAAGCACACACACAACTGCAAAAGCAAACATTCCCTGCACGTTTTTGTGCCATGAATACACTGCGCGGGATTAAAGCGTGCTGCCAAAATGGGGGCAGCCGTGTCGAATTCTTCCCCCCCCGTGGCAGAGTTCTTTTGCCGCTCGAGTCTCTCCTCGAGTGCCGTTTTGTGACATTGTTTGCACGGCCGTGGCGCGACCGGTGCGGCAGTGGTTGACGCCGCCGCCGCTGCCTGTGCGCGTGTCTTCATTTGAAAGGCTTTGTAATGCGCGGAACGCTCCGCTGAATTTTAATGCCACTGAAGGGGCCTTTACTGCCACTCTTAAAATCGATACTGGTTAAGTAAGGGCCAGTAGTTTGCCATGTTGCAACGCGCACCCCAAGCGGAGGACGTTTTTAACTCCCCCCCCCCCCACCACCGTTCCGCTGGATCGTTTTGTCCACTTTGTCGCTGTGACGGAAGAGGCCCCTAGCGGCCCTTCCTCGTGCTATGTTAATAATAATGATAATTCACATTTCATTTGTGATTGTTTTTGAAGGAATCTAATGCTCTGGTGTGGGTCTCCTTTGTTTGTGCCTCGACTCGCCTCGTTTTTTTAAAATTTGCGCGACAAAATTTGGCGTCGGCTTAGAAAAGACCATCCCAGCGGTGGATTGATTTAGGACCGATGAAGATGGCACCATTTTAGGATGCAGTAACTGGTATGCCTGCTAGGGAGGGGATGCGAAGGTTGTTCACTACTTTAGTCACCATTTACAGCCTCCAGTTTTCAGTGTTAAGGTACGGCCAGACTTGACCTCCTTGGGTGAACCCAACTTTGTTGACGGCGGAGGCCGGACGTCTCGCTGGCCTCTCCCATTGGTGCTTGGTGCCGAGGCGATGTCACGCGCAGGATGCCCAATTGGCTGCACTTTGGTGTGCGCGAGTTGACGGTGGCTGGTGTTGACGCCCCCCCTCCCCCTTTTCTGGGTCCCATGTGAGAGGTGTCACTCATTCCCTGTGGTGGCTGAACGTTGAAGACTTGCAAGTTAAAATGTAAAGGAATAATGAATTAAATATCAACTTTCTTGGCTTGGTGATGCTGTTTTTGAGTTGGTCACATGGTTAGGTAAGAGGATACATTACGTAAAACCACCAACAACTACTGTATGCAGTAAGAACCGTAAATTGGCAAAAACTCCAAACGTACAAACCCATGTCACTTACATTATTGCTAAAGTTACCTTATGTTTTGTTTAAACAATATACAGATCCCTAATGTTTCATTTAGGTTGGATCTCATAAATATAAATGTGGCGTTAACCCCCGCCACCACCAAAACACCGGCAATTGGTAATGTGCCGGCTTCAACGGTTCGTTAACGTTGTAGCTGCAGAAATTTACAACGTTGCCATTTGTGTGCAGGCTTCGTTGACTTTTAAAATTTGTTTACTGAAATCCAGAGGTTGTGCAAAAATGGCCATTCGTACCTGTTAAATGAAAATTCCTGAGTATCGCTAAACTAAAAGGGGTGAAACCACGACGGCTGTGACCTTGTTCTACTGCTGCCTGTTGGTAGCCCACGTTTGAAAAATAATCTTTATTTAAACTGCTATGGCCACACAGTTCTTTCTGAGCTGTGGTGTCGACATTAAAGCCAGAGAGCTTGTACACACTTGGTGCGCATCCTTTTACGTGGTGTTAAAATTCAGCTACAAATTGTATGGGGCGTCTCATTTCTTCACTACTTGTTGCTAAATTACGTTTAAAACTCTAATTTATAACGGAATAATTTGTTAATTGTGCCTTGTAAAAGTCTTAGGATGACTCGTTCGATGCCGATGCGCTCTTTCCGTGGGCGTAACGCGTTCAAATTCCCTTGGACTCTAAATTTCCCCCTGTAGCACAAATTGAGGTGTGTGAAAATCCCCGCCTAAAGCGGCACACCTTGACTCGGCGGGGATTTTTTTTTGTTCCCCTGAACCACCCCCCCCCCCCATGACCTCAGCAGCGGTGCACCGCAACCCCCACGCAGTCTGTCTGCATGTCACGGATGCCACCTCTCTCCCTCCCTCCTTACGCGGCCCTACCACCAACCTCACTTAAAAGTGCCCGGCAAGTTTATTAGAAACCAATTTATTTTTAAATGGGAGTTGGTGTGGGGTGGTGGGGGCGGATGTCGCGGATGGGCACGTGAAAGCGGTCAACTTGTGCTGTACTGCTGCAGAAGGCGAGCTGGTACAATTCTTCAAGCATTATTTTGTAATGAAAGACCGTTAACGTGGCTTATCTGGCTTTGGTTTTAATGTGGTTGCTCCATCCTAAGAATGCCACTCGAGTCTATTTCTTCTTCCCCTTCTCGCTCCGTCTTCTGTAACCTACGGCAGTGCAGCCGATCAAGCTGCCCCGCCCTGCGAGGACAGACGCCGCTTGCAACAAACGCCCACGCGGCGGCGGCGGCGGCGGCGATGATGATGAGGATTTTTGTGCTTGACTCATCTTTCTGGCGCACTTCCGCGCTTGCCGGGAGGGCGGGCGGGCGAGTGGGCAGTGCAATCTGGGCACAGTCTCGCATTGAGGAGCGAAGGCTGTGGTGGGGGCGAGGGGGGGGGTCTTTTGGGATAACTTTTAAAAAAACACTCGGCGGACGTAACATTTGCGGTTGCTGCCTCTATATATACCTCCCGGCGGAACGTTTCCCACTCGCATGAGAGCGGCGCGCTTTGCTCGGAGTGCGAAGAGAAACTTTGCTCAGTGGTGGCTTTCATTACCTCCTGTAACATTGCAGCCTGGCGAAATTATACGACCTGGTTTAGAAAATCCATGTAATCTCGGTGGGAGATAACGACACACAAATTTTTATTTTATTTCTGACGGTGGGCGGGTTCCTGTAGAGCGCGGGCGGTTGGTACGCGATTGCTACAATTTGCGTTTTGAGTTTGGCCCGAGTTTCTACAAAGTTGCTGTAGTAAAGTGCAGCGACAGAGTTCGTGGAAGTCGTCGACCTAAAGGGAGCACCGCTGCTCAGCTGCGTCTCTGAGCGCGGCTCCCAGTTTTGTCCGTTCAACCATGCGGCTACAAATGCAGGTGAGTGACTTTTTTTTTTATCTTGTACATTAATATTTTACCTAATTTATATTCTTTCCTCCTGTGTAAATGCCCTGTGACTTGCATGTTTGCTGTGACGTGGTCGTACAATTTTTATCGCCGTGATAGGGATGCTCTAAATGGGATGGTGCACTATATAACCCTGGCAACCCAGAGTTCATTTCCTGGCCACGACCTCGTGGTGATGGTCGCGCAAGCCTCGCGGCTGACGCAGTATGAATAGCTCCGTAGCTCGGCAACGCATTAACATTTGTTCCTTTTAAATGTTGGAAATTATTTTTATGTTGATGCAGAGCGATGTTATAGATTTATTTTGAAGTTTAGAACTATGATCTACGATCACTGGACATCTGCGATCTGTACGATGCCGAAGTTTGAAACCTGCGCGTCTGATTTTAATAATGGTTGGCCTACGTACGACACAAAAAGTTCAAAACACTCTCCCCTACTTGGTAGGCTGTTACTGGTAGGGCCTTTACGAACACACCGGTACAGCGATCGCACGCGGAACGTTGGCATCCGCTGCGAGCTTGGCTACCCGTGTCGAACATTACTCGCACAGCTGTGAACCCATGCATTAAACGTGAGAGTGCGTGTTTTTGTTAAAGGATGCCGGATTTCACCATGACGGCCTGGTGAGATGCCACGTGTGGCGTTCCGCGCGAGAGGTCGTTCCTAGTTCATTTTGTCTCGAATCAAACATGAGGGGGGAGGAGGATTGCTGACGTGAGGACGGGAACAGGCAGCACAAGTGTGGTGTCGATTCTCCCAACAGATCCAGCTGTGTCTGAACCAAATTCTTGTCAAGTGTTGTTTAAAAATAGATTTTCCTGCGTGCCTGCCTGTGAGGGAAATTTCTTTCCCACTGACGTGTGTGCGCGCGCACTCTCTCCCTGGTGTGGTTGGCTCATGTGCAACTCATTGTCGTTTTTATGGGCCGTCTCTCAAGCCGACGTGCACTGCACCACGGTCCGTTTGCCTCAAATGCCACGTTTAAACCTCGTGCCTCGAAGGCATCTGCATGTGCACGAGTTCTTGCTGTGGGGTCTCGCCGGTTTGACGCTCCATACCCGATCCTGCTATGTACGAACTACTTCCGCACAGTACGTAATCAACCGTGCTAATTGGAAGTGCGGGGGAAGGATAACAAACTAAACACAACAGTTCTAAAGACATTAGTTTTTTCAATCATCTATATTTAAGTGCATCACCCCAGTGGCTACCAAATGTCCAGGAAGGAAGAGCATTCCAACCTGCTGCAGAAGCGCATCCGGAGTCCGCGATTCGGTGACGTTGTGACGTCTTTGCTCGATGGCTCGCCAAAAGCCGCTGCTGCGAGACTGACCGGAGTTCGCTTTGTTTTATGCTCCTTGACGAGATCAGCGAGCGTGTCGTGGCTCATTTGCGGCGAGCTCTTTTTGAGTGTAGCGAGTGTAGCGACTCCATTGGCAGGGATGCAGTCTTTCCTGCAGGATCCCGGTTATCTTTAATACAAACGTGCGTGCCTTGTGGAATTTTTTTTCTTTCAATTTCAGGTATATTCCTGATTGTGTCTTGGCCGGTCACTCTGCAGTTGGGAGCACCACCAATCGGAACCGTTTGGGAGTTCAAATCCTCGTTGGAAGGGGGATTGGAAGTTGACTGATCATCCTTCCGGGGTCTATTAAATGAGATCATCTCTGAAGTCAGGAAGTGGTTGTCCTATGGGTATCCTGGACATCTGAAAAGAGCTCTACAGCCCATTGCATTCTTCCAGCATAAATATTTTTATTCTGAACTCTGCCCACGCCATACCAATGTGGAATTTCCACCACTGGCTTAGCACAGAGCTCGAGTTTGAGCACCTCGATTCCCAATTGAGCAGCAATCTCCTGAAGTGTCTCCAGTCCTCTTTCTGGTGACTGGGTCCGTGGATTCGTGATTATTTTTAAAAATCATGTTCCATTAATGCGCACATTGATCGGCTGCCCCTAACTTACAATGGAAAATTCCGTGGTCATATTTCAGTAGCCACAAAGTTGACTGCCGTTTTGAGAATTTCCTAAACTGAGATAAATAATTGGGGTATGAAAGGCATTTGCCCATGTAACGATTCGAGGAATTTATGTTTTTTTAAACTCCCATGTGGGATTTCTTGCTTGGCTACAACTCTGCCCTCTGCTTGGCAGCTGGCCTGTGGTTTTCTGAGCCCTTTTTGAGGGTGAAGCGACAGATCTGACTGCCTCCAATACTGCCTTGGGTCTTTCTGGTAACGGCTTGCCTTTGTCTCGCTACACTCTGCGTGTAAAGATTTCGTCCTGTGAACCTGGCATGCCTGCGTATGGGCATGGATGCTGTTGGCTCAGGAATTTTTTTTACAACATGTCACTCAAATCTACCAACGCTATTAATGACTTGTTTTATTTGTCAAAGATTACTGGTGTGCGCCGCTGTAAGACCTTACATTTGAGTAACACACCATTTTTAAAAGCTACATTCTGTGCAACATTAACCAAATGTTGTTGGCACATTTTAATTGCGTGCCGTCTAAATTTCATGTGGTTATGCAACTTGCGAGTTTTTATTAATTCTGCTGGAGGTTGTTGAGAAGTAATCCTTTGTTTTGGATGACGTTTAATTGTTTTGAAAAATGGCTTTGCACCGAGTTCTGTTCTGGTATTATGATATACAGCAGTCGCTGTCATCCCGTTGGGAGGTAATGCAATGGGTACTGGAGTGGCAAGATGCTGACTACCTCGCCTGGTATACAGAAGGTCGTGGGTTTTTATTCTGTCCCTGATGCCCTGTATTTAGATTTTGAATGTTCTCTCTCTGTGGTCACGTGGATTTTTCTCCTGGGTCTGGTTTTTCCTTCATTTTTTATCCACGTGCTTTTACGGTATTTTGCTGCTAATAAATATACACATGATTTAAGCCACTTGAGCTATAATTTGTGATGGCCAGATTGCTTCTGGAAAAAAAGCTGTGTGGCTCGGCGGACCATACCTGATTTTAAAAATAAAGTTTGTGGCCAATATCTGACTGCGGCCGCCGTCCCGCCTCCCTCTGCTCGTGCAGGTGATCAAGGTGTTCAGCGAGGACGGCACGAGCAGGGCGCTGGAGGTGCCCACGGACGCGACGGCGCGCGATGTGGCCCAGATGCTCGTTCAACGACGCCACTTTGTGGACGACAACAACTGGTCGCTCATCGAGAGCCTGGTCTCCGTCTCCATAGGTTTGTGGCTTCGACCCCCCCCCCCCACGCCCGCTTGTTGGCTCGCCCCGTCGTTCATTTGCCCGTCCGCTCTTTCCGCCGCGCTGCTCATCGCTCGCCCACAAGTGCCGCGGTGTTGTTGCCCTACCAAAGGCGGCGTTCGTCACGGTTGTTTCATGCTGTTTTCTTTGCCTCCAGTCCCCCCTTTTCAATACATAATCGCGACTTGTCGTTTTTAACCCCCCCCCGTCACGAGCACTGTGGCTTTTGTGCTGAAGTGTTGTGTGCGCACGTACATGAACGCTCTTTGTACCCAGGTGAGAGCACCTCCATCGACACGAAGCCTCTTACAAAAGAGCCGAGGTGCAAACAAAGTGGGAGATACAAATCTCTCTCTCGTGCAGACAAAGCAAACAGAGATATCGCGTCCTCCCGACCCAACCGATCTTTCCTTTGTCACGTTGGCCACTTGGTGCCTCCTCTTAGTGACATCTCTCCAGCCTTGTTTGTTTTGAGGCCGCAGTTCGATTCCCCCCCCCCCTCCCCCGTGTGCCATCGGTGGGTCGCACACTGGAACGACATTCTGTTGGCGTTCCAAGTATTTTTGAGCTGCGCTCTCACGCGATTTTTATACCGCAAGGATTTCTGTGGGCCACGGGGGGTGGGGGGGGCACACATCTGAGCTTGGCAGCGACTTACAAGTGTTATCTTCGCGGTTCTTCCAACCAGCGAGGCCGAGGGTGGCTTTTTCCCTATGCCAAGTGTGGCATTGTGGCCTTATAACATCGCCTGCCGAATTTCTCGTGATTAAAAAAAAAAAATAAGTGTTCTTCGCTGTGTCAAGTTTAAATACTTGGTGCCCTCCATCTCCCCCCCCGTGACGTGTCCATAGCGACACCTTAATGTAGCATCATTGACGAATGAACGGTCCAGACGCGATTTATTGAAAAAAATATTCCCCCCCCCCCCCCCACCTTAAATCATAGACCATGTGCATTCCATCGTTCTCTAATCCACTCCGCGTGATCTGCTTGTGGTCCCGTTTCCCGCATCCACAGTCTGCTCCGGCATGTGCCGGGCAGGCACAAGTCGGTGTTGAATTGTGCTAAAGTCGAAACGTTTGCCTGTGGTTGATTTGATTTGAACAACAAAGCCAAGCGGGATTTGGGTGCCAGATGGGCAGTGAATGCGTCGTTTTTTTTTTTAATCCAGCGCTTGGCAATCTCTCTTGTCTGGTGGTTGTTCAACTTTAGTCGGGATTAATTTTTAATTGTCTCCCAGTTGCTAGCCGTCTGGTTAATGCCGTAGCTTAATTTGTAATTGCCAATCTGTTCTAGTTGTATGTGTGTACATGGTGGATCATGGGACGGGAGTTGTGAAGATAATGCTCCTACTTGTTTTGCTCGACCACACACTTCCTGAAAAATATAATTGACCCAAAGGACCAAATACCGGGACTGTCTGTCTGGCAATGAGGGGATGCAGAGCCAGCACTGCTGAAATCTTGGGTTAGAATCCTAGCCTCGGACACCCATGGCTTTAAACTGGGCGCTCTCCCTAGTAGCGACAGGATGGCCTTTGCAATTGGTAACAACTGTAATGAAAGAGCCATAGCTTCTTTGTTACTCTGACTTTATTTCCCTTCTGAAAAATAAACATTTTGGTTTTAAGTGTCGTGGATCTCTCTGCAGTGCTTCAGTGTCCTCCAAATTGAAACGTTTCCGGCCAGTTCAATGAATTGCTGCATTTGTTGTAACGGCAGCAGGTAAAAAGAGTTCCCCTGATCCCATGCCAAGCGATGTTCATGGCAAGAATATCTACACTCGCGTTTTTGAATTTCGTAATATAATCTTGTGACATAATGTGTTTATGGAATTGTCTGCCTCCACAAGGCCATGCTGACGCTCATAACCCCCCCTCCCCCATCTGCGAGTTCCGAATGGAAATTCAATTGTCTCGTGATACCGAGGACAACATCGCAATACAAATGTAAATGCATGCAAAGCACCTTGACATTCCCAGTGCCGAGCGAAGGTCTGTCCATACTGTTGATCGTTCTACTTCATGCTGGTCAATGGAGGAGGTGGTGGTGGGGAAGGGTGCTTGAACTGGTTGAACTATCACGAGCAATGGTGGGGTATTAACTCTGGTTGCCGAGCTCGAAACACATTGTCCTAAGGACATTGCCACCTGTTGCACCCATCTGGCAGCATCTCGCATACAAACGCGCGACTATCTGAATTTTTTTTCTTTTTCGCCTCCACGTACACCCACAGAACATTGACGCATTCGTGTCGAAGGCTTCGTACTCTCGAGGCGTAACGACGCAGATTAAAATCTCTTCATTCCGTTTGTGCAACTACAGTACTTGGTGTTCTGGTCATGCACTGACCACCGTTGTGGAAAACTAACTGTGCCAGCTCCTCTGCGTGACACCTGAAGTCTCCCTTGTGGAAAGGCTGTGCGCTGGATGAATCTCGTTTTTAAGGTGTGGTTGTTTTTGTTGTGGTGCTTGGTTGCCCCCATATGTGCAGAGCGGTTACTCGAGGACCATGAGGAAGTGATGCAGGTGCAGGCGTCGTGGGGCAGCGATGCCGACAGCCGCCTCTACTTCCGCAAAAACTACGCCAAATACGAGTTCTTCAAGACCCCACTGGTACCAGCCGCACGGCACCACCCGAAATCCCTGAGGAGTGCACAAGGCCATTCGCAGCTGCTCCCTTGAGACACGTCTGTTCTAAAAGCTGCAGTCACGTTTTGTTGTCACCGTTGTTGCTGATACTAGAAGTCTATGGCTCAACGGCAACCTAATCGCATTGAAATGCAGCTTCATGTTCCTGGCACATAATTGTCGCGAGTGACATTTTGACAATTCAAATGATATATATTTTACCTTTATGCCAAAGGCAGCAAATTAAACTGTACAAATGTATTGATTTCCCCCCCCCTCCCCCCATATACAAATCTGAGTCTCTCCAAATTGACGTGTGAACCCAACTTGTCACTTCAATTGACTCGTCACCCTGCCGGGGGTAGAGGAATAGGGGGGGTTGACTTGTTTGCAGGCCTCACGGCCGCAGTGCTTGCAGCCCTCCCCATGGAGGCCCTGACGTGAGCACGCCGGACCCCATCGGCAGCCTGGCGGCCCTCGTCCGTCTCGGTCCCGTCCTTCACCCGGTGTCGTTGTCTCGTTTTGACATCCGCAGCAATTTTTCCCTGACCAAATGGTGTCCAACTGCAGCGAGTCGGCCGCCGCGTCGTCGTCGTCTTCGTCGTCTTCGTCAAACGGAAGTGTCCCTCACTCGCAGCTTGTGCAGGTGAGCCATGCAATGCCTCCTGCACGCAGCTCGTGGTGATGAGCGCGATGTTTTCGGGGTAGAAAACTCTGGCGCGCTCTCCTGCTGTCCCGGGCCTGTGCGCCGCAATGCTAAATACTCTGCTGCAATACCGCAAGCGCCTCGTTTTCACTCAGATTAGCTTCCGTATGGAGTTGACCGTGCTTCGCCGCACTGGCCAGTGCATGTTGTTATCTTCTTTTAAGAGTACCAGACTGGTATGAATGCCCCCCCCCCCCATAAGTTTCTCCTACTCGGCTCAACATGTCCCCTTGAGCCTCTTCATCCAGGCAAGGGAGCGCTCTGAGGAATAATTGTACGAGGCGTGCGTCGCCACAGGTGAAACTGTTCCACGTGGTCGATAGCTCCCACGATTTTCAGCTTGAGCTCGGAGTCAACAGTGTACCAGAGTTGTCGTTTCTATCCGGGGTAGTGATGGGCAGTAGTGGTGTGTTCGAACATTGAGTGAAACGACCGATCGTACAAATTCTGCTCCCACAATCGTTTAAACCCCAACCCCTCAGCTGCAGCCTCATGCTGTGAACTTCCACTTTGAAAAATTCCCCCAAGCTGCGGCGATGTCTTTGAAAGTACTCGTATTTATCGTGCATTGGTGCTCGATTCTCATCTTGCTATTTTACACCCCCCCCCCACCTTCCCGCACCAGAATTTCTTCAACTCGAGCAGCTGCCCCGAGATCCAAGGGTACCTGAGCGTGCGCGAGTCGGGCAAGAGATCCTGGAAGAAATCGTTCTTCCTTCTCCGCCGCTCGGGCCTCTACTTCTCTCTGAAGGGAACCTCGAAGGTGACGAACGCTGCCTCCTCATTCTGCCTGGGGGGGGGGGGCTGCACTACGTCGGTTGCAGTTTTTTTTCTTTTCCCCACGGCTGTTTTTTTAGTTATTTTTCTCTTTCCTGCAAGAGGGGTGAGATGTGGCGGGTGGAGAGTGTCTATGGCTCGACAGGGATGATGGTCGTGTGGTGGCGTGGAAGCTCGGGACTTGATTGTCCAATAGGATGTCCAATGGTAAGATTGCGCAATATTAAATTGGTTTGTTTGCAGGGGCCAAGTGGATCATTAACGTCGCAGCGTTGATGGGTGGCAATAGCCTGTAGATGCCATAATCCCAACGGTGGATTGCCCATGGCTTATAATGATTTGCCATGATGCTTGTTTATTGGGGTTTCTTCCTGACATCATTTGGACTGTGGCTGATATTTTGTGACTTTCCTCGTTTTTAAATCCAGATTTTTTTTGCGATTGGCTTTTTTTGAGAAATCTGATCACCTCCCTCCTTGGAAAGCACATCTCTGCTCCCCCCCCCCCACCTTTTAACATGTGAATGCTGGCCCCAACCCAGATGTCACAACTTCCAACTACTTCTGAAATCCATTTCATTAAGTAACCTGTGGGTTCACTGAAGGCAGCGTTTTCCCACCCCACCCATCGAGTGTAATGCTACTTTGTCGCATGAAGTTTAGAACTATATATTTTGTTATTTCTCAGTGCTCGTTTAACCTTGATGTCGCATTTGGTTCTATGCCTTCATGCTCCAATTTAGGCAGATTAAGTGTGGACCCCAAAATCAATGTGGTGGTTTTATTTGTCCGTTCTTTCTTAACCCGGTCAAGACCAACTCTCCTCCTATTGAGCGTTGTTGGCTACGTGTGGTGCGAAAGAAGTTCAACGTGCTTATTACACCTCAAGAACCCGGTTTGAATCCTCGCAGCTGGTTTGGCTGTATTCGAACTCCGATCTCTGCGGCAAGTGCCAAGCCCATCGCTCCGACCTCCCTGGAGCCCACGCGCCTACCCACCTGGGCTCCTCTGGGCTGTCTGTCCCGCTGCCTCGGCTTCACCTTCTCCCCCTTGCTTCCAACCCCACAGGAGCCACGACACTTGCAGTGCTTTGCGGAGATAACGGAGAGCAACGTGTACACGGTGCTCTCTCCGCGGAAGACTCACAACGCCCCCTCGGACTTCTGCTTCTGTCTCAAGGTGAGAGAGGAGGGGGGGGACCGAGCTTTGCGTGCGGGACATCAAGGGAGGGGGGGTGGGGGGGAGGGTGGAGTTCTCGAAGCTGGGAATTGTACCGCACGCCAACTCCACCAACTGGGCCGATGGGGGGGGGGGGGACGGAATGGCCAACTGCGTTTTGCTGTTTAAACGTGAACAAATGAGGTGTATTTTACGTTTCAGGCAGTGGCTACTTGTAAGGAAGAGCCATTGCCTGATCGATATAATAAATGTTCAGGCGTTGTTAATTAGCGAGTGCCGTGAATGGTTTTTAACCTAATTTTTTACGTTGGCGAATGTAGTGGCCTCCAGTGGCAGGAGTTGTTCCACGCCACGTGAACAATTGAAAAGCTTGTTCTTACACGTGCACCAATCGCGAGTGCCACCATTGCGTTATTGTTAAGCATCTGGGATTAACAACGATGCAGGAACTCGTGATTTGCGTGTGCATGAATTTACACGTGCAGGTTACGCGGCCTAACATTACCAGTCGAACTTAACTTTGAGGCTTTTGCTTGGTATCTAATTCTCCCTGCCTCATCAAATTCATTTCTTCAGGACCTGCTATTTGGCTAATTGACAATGTCTGGAATTTGCAATCTCATTTATTTAATTTGTTTTCTGCATTGTTACGGGTTTGTTCACTCCAACCAAACCGTTACGTGATCTCGTTTTCACGAACCTAACATATATAAAATATTCGCACGCGCCGCTTGTGGTGTTATAAGTATATAAAATTTCCCAGTTAGTCGTGCGGCAGCGATGCCGATCCACTAACTATTGCACTTTTTTGTGCTTGCGTTTTGACAGCCCAACAAAGCGTGTGGCGTGAAAGACCTGAAGCTGCTGTGTGCAGAGGACGAGCAGAGCAAGGCCTGCTGGATGACCTCCATGAGGCTCTTCAAGGTAATTGGGGGGGCATGGGGAGTGCTTTTAAATCCAAGTACTGGTAGGAAGGGGACAATCTCGTTTGGCTAAACGGTCTTGTGCAGGGGGTGGTGCGCATGAATGTTGTGATCGATTGAACTCAGATTATTTTTCTTCCAAATTAGAGATTGTGCTATATTGATTGCAGCTAACGTAAATGGGGGGGGGGGGGGTTGGCGCAAATGAAAGTTGCATTTGCAAATGAGGTCCGTGTGGAAACCCTAATCCATTTGCAGGACTAATTTTGAATGCTTTCCAACCTTGGGTTGAAAGTATTAAGTGCATTGGTTTTGTCTGGCTGTCTGCAATGGGGAAGGGGGGGGGGGCATGGTAATAATCCTTAAGATCCAATAAAAAATAATTTAGTGTTCACTTGTGGTTGCTAGAAGAACTTGTCCTCGAGAATATTGGCGACTTCAATAAGATTGCCCAAAACTTGGCTTGAGAAAGAGGCCCCCCCTGCCCCCTTGCTGGTTCAGGCTGATGTCACGCCGTGCGCTCGACTCGCCGACCTCTCCACCGTGACGTCACCTCCAGTGCCCGTGCCCTGTTCGACATCTCGTTGTGATTCGGTCGTCGCGAACGTCGTGATGTCAACATCCGAGAACAAGCAGTTTGGAAAGCGTGCTAGAGTTTGTGCACGTGGGTACATTTTCTTGTTTATATTTATGAAGTATCCATTAATTTTGTGCACTTAAATGCGATAGCCTTTGCCAAGGTCAATTTTAAAAAGGCAAAAGTGGTTGTGCTCTGGATGGACTCGCCCCTGTCGTAGGAACGCAAATTGCCCCCCACGGGCTCTTGAAAACACCGCTTCTGCTCGTTTGAGCAGGAAATCACTTTGACCTTTGACCCTACGCGTGTCGGTGGGTCTCGCACGCAGTCGTTCTCGGCGCAGCTTGTTGCCGCCACAGTGCCGGAGGAGATGGCGTGCTCCCTCGTCGGCTTGCGGCGGAGCAAAGATCTGTACAGTGACGCGTGTGTGTGCATTTGTCTTTTTTTGTTTGTTTTCAGCACGGTATCCAGTTGTACCAGAATTACAGGACCCCGCATCATCTGAGATGGAACCACCTGACTCAATTTACCGCCACGCCCATGGTAAATTCCAAAGAATGTTGCGCATAATTTCTCAACTCACTCCCCCCACCCACCCTCATCCTCGTGGTCTCTGCTGTTATCTTATGTAAGCATGCAAGTGGACAAAAATAGACCACGATCACATTTTTATCTGCTCATCTGACGGGCATGCTCGGTGTTTTCAAACAAATCGCCTTTGCCTCCTGCAAGGTGTCATATTTTTTTGGCCACCTGCATCTTGTCCGACCTCCCAAATTCTGCAGACTGTCACGTCGGTTGGCCTGCTGCCACTGCCAAGTTGGTGCAATTTTTTTATATATTTGTTTTTTAGTGGCCCCTGAAGAGCCTTGCTCAACTGGGATTTATATTCCCATTCTCTGCCAAATCATTGCGAGCCAGAAATGAATTCTGCTCAACCCCTTTGTCCGTTTTGAGACGTCTGCAAGTTGCGGGATGGGTCCTGTTAACCGCTGAATCTCGGAACACGCAAACGGTGAGCGGCATAGTGCCGTTGCTGTTGAAGATATTGTGCTTGCTGCCGAGAACTAGTGACACGACCGCACTACGGGAACTGTTGCCAAACTGTGCCACACGCCCTCCCGCGTGGCCCTGTGGAATCTTCGGTACGTCTGCTGGTCTTCTATTCAGAAGACGTACCGGCCAAGGATATTGTATTTTGATTGACGGTACACGCACACGATCTAAAAAGGGTTAAGAGCCTCGCTCGCTTTTATTTACAATCCCGTGCATCACTAAGCCATGGAAAACGTGAGTAAATAAAAAGATGAACTCCTCTCTTAATTGACTGGCTAATGCACGTTCAGCCGATTTTGGAGGGGGGAGAAAAAAACCAAGGCTGTGAGAAATGTATACTAGTGTTTGATTTCTCGCAAGGCTCTACCACTTAATGAGTCTCTAAATTCCAAACATGTGCTTGCTTTTCCTTGTGCAATCCACGGGCGGGCACATGCACGCACGCGCTAACTTTAGAATCGCGTGCGCCGCCTGGGGATTTGACACTGGACCCTGGCTACAGCGGATTGCTTTGGAATCCCAGCGATACCAGTTTAGCCGTGACCCCTGCCTGAACCTCGCCGTCGTTGTTATGCCACATTTGGCGCTATCTCTAAAGTCATCGGCCAAATATTTATCTGAAAATGCGCTTGCCCAGAAGATTGCAATCCCTTGAACGGCTAGAAATGCAGCATCGCAAGTCTCCAACACAGGTGTTTGTTCCACCCAGTTTGTATATTTAAGGTAAAGGTGTCTGTTGCGGGACCGCCTTGACAGTCGTGCACGTTGGGGACCTCATTGGTGTGGCAGCGTCGTGCAGTATCCATCCGTGAACGCGCCGCTGTGTTCGCATCCCCAAGCGCGTGCCGCGTGTGTGCGCACGCACGCAGTGGACGTCATCGCTGGCCGTGCAGTGTGGCGGATTTCACTTCTGTGCAACCTTATTTCGAAGAGTAGCAACGTAACATTGCTGTCTTTTTTTTTCTCAATTCTTCCCCCCCCCCCCCTCCCCAAACATTTGTCGAACGAGAGGCATTAAGGCACCGTTTGTTTGTGTGCTGCACTACGAGCCCAGCGACCCTGACGCATGCTCCCAGCCACGGCTGACGTCGCGTGATCTCGGTCGATCAGTAACCGGAATCTTTGTGGTGGTTTGTGTGTGAACAACAGAGGAGCATTTCGGAAAACTCGCTCGTAGCGATGGATTTTTCGGGACGGAAAGGCCGGATCATCGAGAACCCCGCGGAGGCACAGACGGTGGCAGCTGAAGAAGCCCTTCTGTGGAAGGTGGGGGGGGGGGCGGGGGTTTGCACAGGACTCGTTAATTGATGACTCCCTCCCCGTCAAGTTTGTCACTTTGTCTTCTTGGTTCTTTTGGTAAAGTCACGTAGAATGGAAATAATAAAATAATAAAAATAAAACATAATAAAATAATTCACACGACGTTTCAGCCACAACGCAAGCAGCCGTCCTCAGGTGTAGAACAGGTCTGTCGAGAAGCAGACTGTCTTCTCGACATTCTACGTGACTTTACCGAAAGAACCAAGAAGATGAATCCCTGCAGTCACGAAAGCTTTAAATCGAAATTTGTCACTTTGAGTAGGGTGACGAGAGACTAATCCATTAAGAAATCTCAGAGCGCAGCATTCTGTCTGACCCCAGAATGCTCGGCAAAGAAATAGTTTTCCAAATTGACTTGTCCTAAAAAAACGATTTATTGAATTTCCCTGTTATCCCTTGCACAATACCAGGGGGTTGCACGACACTATACGCTGTTGTGAGGTTGTCCACAGGAGAACAGAAGTGATATTTGTCATTTTATTAGCGCTGGAATTTGAGTGATGGCCAGAGACCATGAATTATTTCGACTTGACGAACATGTTTTAATCATTGGCGGCAGAAACCAAGCCAGTATATGGAAAGTGACCCTTTTGTGTCGAGGTTCGTTTCTCCATTTGCCAGACAGATCTGGCTGTACAGCGAGTGTGGTGCTTGACCTGTATCTGGATTTCTGAGCATTGTGCCCACATGATGGCATTTTATCCAAATTAACATTGGTTGGTCAAACCATCGCAAGTGCACGACCTTAAGCCGCTTCTCGCTAATGCTTTATTTTGGCGAAGTGGGGTCCACACCGCCTGAGCACTTGATTGCATGCAGCTGCTGTTGCCTGCAAGAGGAACGACGACCTCTACCGTTCGTTCCATCTGCTTGGCGATTTGGTTGCGTGACTAATGGCTGTCCCAGTGGACCTCGGCTCTAGATGCGTGTACTCCCAGTCGCAATTTCCCTACCTGCTCCCCTCGCCGTTCACATGAACATGCCAACTTGCCCTTTGAGTTGCTTTGCTGAAGCACTTGGGGTGTTGGCCACAGATTGAGACCCGAAAAATAAACTCGCGTGAAATTCTGGGTAAAGATTCACTTTGAAGAATGGGGGACGTACATTTATTTTAGCATGCGTGAAAGATGGTGGTCAGGAATTCTGGCTCCTCATCTAAGAGCTTTTAACTACGGCTGTTTTTGTCGCTGAACGCGTGCGAGCGCCTCGTGTGGACTCGTGGTCACGTTGCCGCCCCCACGCCTGCTTGGACGTTTGGCAACTGGGTACAAATACAACAATCTCAATCCTTTAATTTATCCTGGAGAAATCCGATGTTCAGTAGGGGGTGGGTTGTCTGTGCTTGTCCAGTGATTTTGCTCCAGTGACCACCTTTTGGTTCAATGAGCAAATGGCTGGCGCTTTCTCTCAGAGCCACTTCACGTTGTCGTGGTGCTCCCTCTGCTGCCTGCCTGCACTCCCTTGCTGCACGAACACCACCCGCGGCACCCTTCCTCATGTGTCTGTCAACGGCGACTCCTGAAACCCCCAATGGTGCTCGTCCACAACGCCCGTGGCGTTGTCGGTGTGCTTCTTGTTCAAATTATTTTGTGCACTTAAATTCCTACCAGTGTGGGGTGGTGCACTGAATCTGGTGCTCAGAGTTTGATTTCCCCCGCCTTGGCTACCACCGTCGCTTAAAGGTGGTATCAGCAGAGCTGTGCCCACGCGAACCCCATTCATGAACCGAAGGTTGGGGTCTAAATCCGTGTTTTACTGATGAATTACTGTGCTTTGATGGGCAGCTGCCTTCACTTGATGCACACTTTTTTAACGTCAACAGAGACGCGGTTGCAACCGACTCAACGTCCTGGGAAGCGGCAGTCCCGGACAGACCACCACGCTGAGCACAAGTGAGTTCCAGAGCGACGCGTTCAGCACTCTTCTACTCGGTGCTCCTCCCACTCATCGTGTCTCGGTCAACAACCTCGCTACTCAAGCAATGGCCCCTGGTGTCAATCTGTCGTTTGTGTGATGCTGGGGCCTTCATAGGTGCTCTAACTACCAGCACTTGTCCCAAAAGGCTTTAAGGCTATATGGGGCACCTGCACTTTGTTATGGTGGCAGGGTTGCATCTGCTAGTGGAGTTCCCCAGGGCAATCTGTTTTGGTCGCTCAACCTACATGGTTTAGAGCCCTGGGTCCTACAGTCACGTGATCCGCGTGCGGCGGTGCGGATATTTTTGTGGACGCGTGTCTTTAGGATGGTGTGGTGTTGTGCTTTGATTTGTTGCGTGCCTGGTGCCCACTGGTGTCTGTTGGGCATGTGGTGGCATTATTGCACACATGTAATGAGTGGTGTGGTTTATCTCTCTACATGTCTCGTGGTATCGAAGTGCGTGTGCGTTGCTATGCGTTCTGATTGTGCTTTTTTGCTGCCGCTCCTCGTGTGTTGCCCAGTGATCCACTGGACACAGCCATGGTTCTACGGCCACATTTCCAGGGAAGAGGCTCAGAAGATAATCGCGCAGCAGGGGCTTGTGGACGGGTGAGTGCAAACGGCAGCGATGCACAGGCCCAGACGTCGCATGGATCTTCCAATCTGTTCCTTTTGCATGTGATCATATTCAAATTAGTTTTGCTTAATTTAAGGTACTGCTAGACGACACACCCTGAATCTTACTTTGGCCCTGCCTACCTCTGACATTTCCCGTCAATGCCTCCCTTCAACGGGAGGCCACCTCTCACAATTTGGATGTTTTTACCCCCCCCCCCCCCATCTTAAACGTCCTCCTGGCCCCATTGCACCTCGGCCAACATTAACTTTGATTTGTGTTCTCAACGTGCAACATCCGTGTCTGGGTTTGTCTCCGTGCGTGCGTCTGTACAGGGTGTTCCTGGTGCGCGATTGCCACAGCCACGCCAAGGCCTTCGTGCTGTCTCTGTGCCACAACCAGAAGGTCCGGCATTTCCAGATTCTGCCGGTGAGGGAGACGCTCTACCGTGGGGTGGTTGTAGATCGCCGTTTTTGGCACCACGTCCGGTGGACCAAACCAGCTTCGCTCTAGAACCAAATAATGTGCAATACAAATAACTAACTAGTATTGGCTATGCATCCCCAATGCTGAAAAATAATTCCTCCAATGCCTCTTGCAATCGCGTTGACAGCAGCAACGTCGCCCTCTACTGCCAAGCCTGGGTAGGACCCTGACAGCCTTGGAGGCTGGCCTGGCTAAATTGAGGATAAATTAACTAACACGTGAACACACACACGCACACACGCACTTGGGTGGAAAAAACACAAATCGTTATCAACGCCCCCCCGCTACGGCAGACGACGTCCGTCAAACACGCGGTTGCCTTCGTGCGCGGAAGCCTTGTTGCTGTAACATTGGCGTCGAATACCAGAATCTTACGAATCCTCGTGCGATGTTTCCTGGACCAGGTGGAGGATGACGGGCAGGGTTTCTACTCGCTGGACGAGGGCCAAACAAAGTTCTCCGACCTGTGCAGCCTGGTGGAGTTCTATCAGCTGAACCGCGGAGTTCTGCCTTTTCGCCTGCGCCACTGCTGCACGCGCGTCGCCCTGTGACGTCGCCGCGTGACGTTGCCCTGTGACGTCGCCGCGACGGACGTGCCTCGGACCTCGCCCCGGACGGGGGAAGAGAAGAGAATCAACTTTCCTCTACGTTTTCTGGGACCTCAGGGTGGGGAGTGGCGGACTGCAGTCAAAGTCCTCTTCTCTCGTGATCCAAATTTGGGAGAGCCGTTGCCGTTAATTCCAAGAGTGCGTTTTTTTTTGAAGGATCGTCAAACACCATATTTTTTTTAAAGAAGCGAAATCTCGAGTGGTGGCTGCTACTTGATGGACTTGTGAACGTTTGAGACGTGTGGGGTTGTTTTTCTTGATCGGCGGATGGGGATTTGTGCCTGGAAGAGGGGGGATACTGCTGGCTGTTTGGGTAAATTCGACACGAATGTGGTCCCACCCCCCCTCCCCGTCCATCCTTCCCGTTAGGGGCGCCGCACGACGCTATTGCCTTTGCAATAAAACAAGCAAAAAGAGGATGAGGAGAAAAAAAAACTTTCACGTGAGAATTTAAGAGAAAAATAGAGGAAACCGACGTTTTTTTCAGCACGAAAATGCACAGAATGTAGTGTCCAAAGGATGGCTTTTACTGTGAGTTTGCATTGCCACTCGGATCCCTTGTTACTGTTGTGATGGTGCACTAAACAATCAGGTGAGTCTCTTATTTACATGTTTTTAACTTTTATTTGTTTTTAGCGGCACGTTGTGGGGGAATGACCGTGCCCCCCAGGAACTTTCCAAATGTGACACCCATCATGGCGACGATGCGTGGTTGCCGTGGCGACGACGCAAAATTGTTCCTGTCCACGGTTTTGATGTCAAAGTGGAGCAGATCTCCAACGGGTGGTGGTGGTTGTTCGAGAATTTGACGCACATGGGTGGCGGCGGTTGTTATGAGGAGGAAGACGACGAAGATTGAAGGCTCTGAAAATGTGGACGATTACAATAATTTGCTCTGAGCAATTTGTTTTTAAAGCTCGTACATTTTTCAATTCCAAAAAGGCTTCAATGAACATTCATACTGTTTGGCTGTTGTGTGTTTTTTAATTAAAGCGGAGTCTGTGGCGTCTATACCAGTTGGTTTCATCTGTAGCAGTCGGCTCTCATCCTCATTTGATGCTGTAAGGTTACCAGTCTTGTGTTATATTTTGTAAGACTATGTATACGCTAAGTAACTTTTTATTCTGTTTATATTTTCCTTCCGGAGAAACCTTTTTAAATATTAGAGCCGCTGTTTTGGACACCACACTGTTGTACATTTTCTATTTTTTAAACTATTTTATTAACCAGCAGAGTATTTTAACGTTAAATTAGCATTTAATTTCAAAGTACAAGAGTTTATTAATTAAGTTTCGTTTTGCTTTTAAACACTTGATGTTGACGCTAGAACGTTCTGTAACTTTACATTTTTACGTAGCCAGTGTTTTTCCATCAGTTTCTTTTGGTTAAAGTTTTTAAACTTATGCTTAGCTCCATAATGCAATGTAAGCAGGTTATTGGACTTTATTTAACATTATAAGCTTTCCTTCCTATTAATACAAATTACGTGTTTTAGACGTGAACACTCGAGTTTAATTTGGTGATTGCCCATGTGACTTGACCAAGTAATATGAATGCCAGCCATAATTTAAAGAAAGTTAACACTTTTTTTCACACTTTTCCATTCGGCGCACACTTGTATTGTTGTCAACAGCTCCACATTGGCCCATGCTGTTCTGTGCACCTGTGCCAGTAAAAAACACAAGTGCTCAGAAATTAGGTCTGCAAAGTCTGAAGCGAAAACCTTGCACCCCCCCACCCCCCGGTCTTCATCACTACTACCACCCTTGCTGTTGAGTGAAGTTCTTTGTAATTCTTGCATTTGTTTTTAAGTAACTTCTGGACAACTCCTAGTTATGTTGCTCTACACCTCTTACCAGTCCCCCCCCCCCCATCACTCGTGCCACATGTTTGTAAGAACGCAGCGCGTGACATCACTTGCCCACCTTCTCTGCCCTTCTAGACTTTCGTGCAACGTTTTTAACCCCAGCTGCCCCCCCCCTTCAAAGTCTTGGCGGCGTTAAACCATCTTGCCTCCCTGGTGCAAGGTGAGGTTTCTAACAAAACCCCGCCTCTGCGCAGTGGTGGGACACCCTCTTTTTGAGGGAGTGTGGTGGGGCCATTCCATGTGTCAAACCCCCTGACTCCTGTAACCCAACGGCGTCCACTGGTGATGAGCGGCAAGGAAACGCGGCGTGAACGTGGCCTTTGGTTTTGGGGTTTTAAAATGATCTAAAGAGTAAAGATTTTAAACCCAGTGTGACTGTTTTTTTAAGAATTGTTTTAAAAGCTGGCCATGAACGTGTTTTTATGTTTGGCAGTCTTCAGCATTTTAAAGCACCACTTTCTGTCAAATCCTCCAGTACCACCTTTTAGAAATGTATAATTTAACATTGTGTAATGAACAGTTTTGGCAGGTTTTAGATGCACCTGGTGTGTCTCTCCCTTCGGGTCCGACTTGAGTAAAACCATACATTCTACACTTCTCTCTTAACGGTAACATTGCCTCCCGTTGTTCTATTCTAATTACAAAGACTTGGACAACGTTGCCAACATGAAATGATTTGACATGGAAAAGTGCCTGCATCAATTATTCTCGCAGGCCACGACGATCAACGACGAGTAGAATAATTGTAAGCTGGGGTTTTGGAAATCCGATACCTCCCCCATCCTGGCAGACGTTGCCTATCTCTTGAACGTGTTAATTGCAAAAGGTGAAATGGAATGTGCACGCCGTCGGTTCTGTCACCGCCTCTTGTTTGGGATGTTTTCTGGCTCATTGCTACCCTACAGCTCCAACTTTCTGTCCAAAAATTCACGAAGGCCTTAAAAAACAAGTGCTTTGCTATGCACGACATTTGTATTTTCATTCGCCACGGCAAGATTGGTCTTTCCATGGTTATTACCTTTAGCACCCGAGCAGTCGACTTGTTTTAAAATTATTTCTCACCGTTACTTTGTCGGCCCACCATTTTCCTTGAACCGTAGATTAGTTTCGAAAAGTGCGTTTTTGTAACCCACTTTCTTCCCCGAACCCCACCCCCCATTGTTCAATGACGACCTAATCCCAAGACTTGTGTCATTTGCAATGTGGAGTTTGCAGGTCGTTTTACTCGTGGGATTCAAGTGTTTGCCTGTTAGTGCCATTTCCCTGACGCACGCTAGCGGCACTCCTTAGCTCGGGTGGAGTGCTGCATAGTCAGTCACCACGTGATGTTTGTCTTGCTAATTGCCGATCGTTATAAAATTGCTTCTGCCGTTATTGTTATATACACTTTAACTCTGGTATTCGTGTAACGTAATGAATACATATTGCAACTAACAATGTTATAAATACTTGAAGCCAATTTTTGGCCTGAAATGTGTTTTTTTTTACTTTTTAAAAATGTTCAATTGAAAGTTTGCATTTTTAGTGGAATAGGGTTAAATTTGATACTTTTCTGCTGTGTTTTTAAGCTTCGTTTTTTTGCCCATGCCTTCAGAACGGGACAGGTGGCTCCAGAAAAACAAAAACTGACCTCACCCCAAATGAAACTAAATGGCACGGTCCAAAATGAGTGCTTGTACGCGTTTCACTCCACCGTGGAACCGCGCCATTTTACATTCAGGGCCTTATGCATATTCCCATATCTGTCAACCTGTGCTTAGAGCATTGTTACCTTGAACCAGGTAGGAAGGGCACCATTTCAAAAGACTGTAGTAAAGCCATTTTCGTCCGCACGTCCCAGGGAATTAAGAGGCTCTACAGCAGAAGCCAGGTCCAGTGACATTCTTATGAACCCAAGCTGCTAAGATCACCTTGTATGTTTATTATAAAAAGAAGATTGCGTGCGTGGCTGTGCAACAAGTTTTTTTAAAAATCTTTGTTGGCAAGCCTATTTTGCAATGTGGATCTTGCCTCTGTTTGACTTGGTGTTATGCCCATATGTTAAATGAGATGCGGTGAAATGGTGTACATTTTTAGGCAAAGCAAGTCTTATTTTATTAAGTGTGCCCTTCACTTTATCAAAGGACTAAGCTAACTTGCAATGTAAAATTTGTAACGTTTCTTAATAAACATGATTTTAAAATATTTCACCGTGGCTTTGTTATGTTTTTTAAACCCATTGTGGTTTGTAGCCATCTCTGCTGTTGTGCGGTGGTTTTCTATCCGAATCCAAAACGTCATCAATGTCGCTGGATTAGAAGTATGACAAGTTTGGTTAATTTTACCAGCCTTTCGCATGTGGACTTACTGCGTTTTGAAATATAAATGTCATCTGAAATTTGGCGCAAACTGGGATCGCCTTAAGTCTTCAGAAAATCCTAATTCTCGGAGGCCCTCGGTTACTTAATTCCACCAGAAGGCAGTGTGGAGCAGTGGTTTTGCCAGTGGCAGTGCTTTCGGTCGATGGTTCGTCGTTCCTCCTTGGGCGAGCTTTCGTGCTCTGGTCAGAGAACAACAACAACAACGTTGTAGCATGTGCACAGGGTGTACTTGATTGGTCCAATGGAGCGTAACATTTATTTAACTTGAGCAAGAAAGAAAAACACTAAACGATGTCGTTGTCCGCTGCATTGCCGTTCGGCTCCCTGAAGTTGTGCTTGCAAAGCAATCGGTGTTGTGTTTTGTAGTTTTACGATCGTTTAAATGCTCTCCTCGCTGTTTCGGGCGTTAACCAAGGGTGAAATGTTTACTCGGCGTGATTTTAAGCGCTCAACATTTGCATTGTCAGCGTGCAAGCGTAGTTTTTAATAACTAATATAAATGAGGATAATGGACCTGTGTAAGCCCCTTTCAGCCACCAAGAAGCCGCTAGATTCGGCATCCGATGAAAACAAATTCGCGTCAATGACCTTCGATGGCTGTTCGTCCTGGAAGACCAAGTTCACAACCCTCACTTGGTGTCCACAGGACTTCACGAACCCTTGCTCGCTGAATTGGAACGCTGCACGATGTACTTTTGTATTGCACGCTCTCTCCAGATTACCGCAAATGAGATTGTTTTAATCTGCGTACTCGAGCCTTCTCGGATGGGGTGGGGGGGCTTGTAGAGCGGCTGTGTGGAGTGGGTCATCATAGCAGTGATGCACTACGACCGGGAGTCAACTTGGGGGCCATCCATTGAGTCCGTACGCATGGGGGGGGGGAAGGGGGGTTACCCAAATGCGTACGCTTGCGTATTGGGGGGTCTACTGACAATGTACGCGTAGGAAACGGGGGGGGGGGGGGTGAAGCCTCGATAATAATTTGTCTACATCGGCCTTCAAATTAGTTAGTCCGGCGGTGGACTGTCTGTTTGCTTAAACACGTTAATATTATTAATCCTTGATCGTTTCTGCGTGAATTGAATATCGGCCGTACTATACGATTCGGGGGTGGGGGGGGGTGTAAAAAGCCTGCGTGCGTACAGGGATGTGGGGGGGTTAAGTTGACAGTTTTTGTTTACCTACTTAATGGATGGCCCCTTGTGGGCCGAAGGGACCGTTTTGGTCTGGGCAGGGTCCACCGGACCCACCGGACCCACCCCAAGTGCCGGCCGCGTCGTGCAGTTTTTAGGAATTGCTCCAGCCCGGGTTTACGCTTCCACCGGCACGGCGGACGAGAGGGGCCCCAGTCCCGGGTCGGTCACTTTCTGCGTGTGTGTGACGGGGGGGTAAAAAGGTTCTGCCGTGTGAAGGTGCCAGGATCGTGTGCCTCTCCGCCCCGCTCAAACTGGAATTTCCCTCCATCGTCAGTGATCACATTTGGCTGTGCCCACCGAGTCTGGGTGGAGTGCCGTCTGCGCCGCCCGTGGCTTGCCCTCTGCGCCCTGACCACTGACCACCACCAAATGTGCCCCCCCCCCCCCTCCATTTAAGCGGCGTGCGCCCCCCTGCCCCCCTGCCCGCTAGGCAGCCGGCTGCGCGCTCTGTCAGGAGGCGCGCCAACTTGACCTGTGGCAAGGTCCATGGCTGCTGTGTAGGTAATACAGGTGTCGCTGCCGTGTTCCCCTCCAGAATCTCGCCCCCGCCAGCCCGGGAGATTCGACGAGTAGCCACGGGCTCGCGGCGTCGTGTTGTGCACCACGTGCTGGCGCGGGACACGCGTCCTGCTCGGCTTGGTCTCGTCTCGTCGCGGCGCGTCGGAGCGCCGCTCGTGGCTGCGAAGG
Source organism: Entosphenus tridentatus (assembly GCA_014621495.2). Taxonomy (NCBI): domain Eukaryota; kingdom Metazoa; phylum Chordata; class Hyperoartia; order Petromyzontiformes; family Petromyzontidae; genus Entosphenus; species Entosphenus tridentatus. The sequence goes on from CM025627.2 coordinate 10,853,283, forward strand.
TCGCGTGAACCAACGGCGCGCAACGTATCGAGCACAAGTCCAAACAATGGATCGTCACGCCGGATTTAAATGCATCTGTTCTTCAACGTAATGCATTGACATTTAAAAATTGAAGCATTGTTTAGTAAACTAGGCGGACGACATTCGCGTAGCGGTGGACGGCGTGGCTGATGATTGACGGCGATTGATGCATTGCTGCGCGAGTCGTGGATTGTGTGCCGTTCAGATCACCTCCTGTGACCCAGGTTCCATTCCTGTCCTATAGTACAAGAAACTAGTTTGTCGCACGCGTCTACAAAAATAAAAATAAAAATATTGCTCCCCAATAACAGCCCAAAAATGACATCACGGGCGATTACTCAAATGTCACGATGACGCGTTCCTGACACGGGGTTACGTCTGAAAGAGTGCGGCCGTCTAAACCCACCCCAACCCAGCCTCCTTTGCTCGCCCGGTTAGTATAAAAACAATGGTATGCTTGACAACACTCATCTGTGTGCTTTGCTATATGCGGATAAATGTGGATCCTTGTCGCCTGTGCAAACGGTGACATTGTTTACACAAATGCTACAGAGGGCACGTTTGTACTGCGCGGCTGTTGTGAAGACATGTGTAGGTCGAGCGCAAATCCTGATAATAAAAAAACCGCGTCGCGTTTTAAAGAAATGTTACCACCTGCTGCTTGGGCGATGTCTCCTGCCCGCTGCCGAATGACCGAATGTTGTCGTGCAGGGCTGCCCGAACCAGTGATTAAAGCGAGAAGGAGCACGGGGGGAGTTCGGGGTGGGGGGGTTACTATTTCTGCTGATTACAGCCCCCCCCCCCCACCACCTTCCTTATTAGGAATAAAGAGCTCCCGTCTGTTATAGGATGCAAGGAATGTCATTGCTGCAAGATGGGACAAGCAGTGCGAACGTCTGGAAGAAGAGAACGTGACAGGTGAATCGTGTGCGCCGGGTGAGACACGTGGACAGGAAGGAGGGCGAGAAGGCAAGATTCCGAGAGGAGGGGGCATTGGAATGGTCTCCACGAATCTGGCAACCGACAGGAAGACCTAAGAGCAGCAGGTGGTGGGAATTAAGCTGTCGGGAGAGATCTTTGAGGTCTTGTCGCCTGTGCAGCAGCTGCGGGGGCACTGGCAGAGGAGTCATAAAGGGGTGGCATCAAGGGAGATGCCCATGATGACACCTTGATGATCGTGCTACGAATTAGGGTACCTTCCGGTTATGGATGTCTGCTTTAACTACTGGGCCACACGAAATCCCGTGGTGTAAATCTGGCCTGCGGTGGTTCTGGCAGTTACTGTTAAAAAAAATAGCTGTTCGCAGCTTTGAAATTAAGTTAATCAAGCTAACTCGATTGTGTTGCAAAACATGTGCAGTAATTACATTAACTCTCTTGATCAGCTTGTGGGCTGTCTTGGCGTGATGAGGAGGCGGCGTCAGTGGTGCTTAGGGACTGATGGGTGAACTTAAGCAGAGTTCCCGTGAGTATAACACGCGCCCACGCTTGTCGCTTTTAAATTCGATCTCGTGTGTGTCCTGTATAAATGCTCTCAAATCTCACTGCTATCACTGGTATCTCTTCCCACTTATCTTCCAAATTCATCGACTGTGTCATCTATTTTTGAATATATCTCCTAACTCTAATAATGTACCCTCTGTTCTTAACATTTTCGTTAATCCGGCCCTCAATGCTAAAACTTTGCACTTCTGGCCTCGTGTTCAATTTAAGTTGCAGATGAACTCCCCAACGCCAGAGTTGGTGGTTTGGTTCTACCATCAACATCAGCCGTGGTCAATGCACTGCTGGATGAAGGCGTTCCCAAGCCACCACTCACAACCCTGCGATGCTAACAATCCACCCAGCGCACGGAGCTGCTTTCATTGCTCCATCTCCTCGGTGGGCGGACCCTTGGTACTACCAACTAACACGTACAGATGTGTCCGCGCGGTGTCCTGTTATGGAAACGTAGGTTTACCCAAGTGTGTGTTTTGGGTTACCTCTGCGTGGTGATATGTGTTTATTTACAGGGAAGGCAATGGCAGATATAAGTGAGGTGTCACGCTGCCCGTGGCAAGGGATTATCGTTTGTCATGGGAACGGTGGCCACCATGCACTGACCCTCCACGCAAGTAACGTCGAAAATGAAATGCTTTGAATGCTGTGTGGTGGTGCGATTATCAGGTCTCTACCTCTCTGGCTTGTGCTGTGAAGAAGGGTCATTGCCCGAAACGTTAGTATTACGGTATATACTTTATCCATGTTAAGGCCACAGTGTCGTTTGAGGTGTTGGATTTCTGTTGCTGTTACTTGTGCACCACTGCCAAAAGCAGTGTCGACAAATAATTTGATGCGTGTGCAAGTTTGATCGTAACACACGAACATTACAATGTAACATCGCTCGGGATGCCCCCAATAACCACCTGAAGAAGTAGCAATCCTACTCCGAGAACAAGCCTCAAGCAAACAGTCAGTGCCATATTCAGTATCTCGCCATGCAGAGACAGGAGTTGCGGGGTTGGTGGGGGGCAAACGTGGCATTTACCCATGCCCCCCCCCCCCATCCAAAAAACTCCGAGAGCTTACGAAATGAAATGGTATCAATGTTTATCATGGTATTAATGTAATGCTGATACCGTGTCTCTAACCGCTTAAATACGAGGTTTGCATGCTTGTTGTTAAAGTCACACGTGGTGTCACTATTGTTTCATTGTTTGTAATAATTTGTCTACGTGTTCAAGTGAAATAGGCATTTGCTGTACATATATTTCGTGGCGGTGTGGATCTGGCAAGTGTCTGTTGTCTATAGCAGGGCTTGGCAACCAAAATAACAGAGCCATTTTTTTCGAATTCCATAAAAAAATCTCAATATTCCAAGAGCCGCAACGCTCTGTGTAGTGAATACGCGACGGAGGCCCTGAAACAACGTCACGTGGCAGTCTCTTCATGAGCCGCATGCGGCCGCGGACTCGCAGGTTGCCGATCCCTGCCCATGGTGAACTCGACTCCCGTGGTGAACTGGACTCCCATGGTCAACTGGACTCCCATGGTGAACTGGACTCCCATGGTAAACTGGACTCAGATGGTGAATTGGACTCCCATGGTGAACTGGATTCCCGTGGTTAACTGGACTCCCGTGGTGAACTGGACTCAGATGGTGAACTGGACTCCCATGGTGAACTGGACTCAGATGGTGAACTGGACTCCCATGGTCAACTGGACTCCCATGGTCAAGAGTTGTCAACCAAAATATCAAGAAGAGATTTTTTTCGGGTTTTAAGAGCCGCACTGCAGTCCTTTAAGAGCCGCATTCGACTCTAGAGCGACATGTTACCGACTCCCGATCAATAGCATCATTTAGATAATTATAAAACACACGAAGTTTGTCGTTTGCATTGGAGTGTATCCCAGCAGTACCGGTTGGGGGCTGTGTGTAGCGCTGCGCTACGAACACGACGACCCAAGTTCAATTCCCGGTCACGGCCAACACTGGTGATAATTATCTGAGCCGGTCCTGGGCCTCCCCTAGGTCGACAGCTTCAAATGAGTACCTGGTGCGGTGTGTAAACATCGTCACGAGGGAGACAAAGGCGACCGGGCGTGGTGCTGGCCACCCACCCCCACCTGTGCCGTGCCGGCCTTCATAGGTGCTCGTTAACAGCACTCTCTCCTACAAATTGTTAAGGCTACACAGGGGATCTTTGTAAGTGTGAGGGCAGGGGGTGGGTATTTCCTGCTCTTGTCACCTGGACGTGAAGGCAACGAGGTGTTTTATTTATTTTAGCAGGTAAGGCCCACTGAGCTATACAGCTTTTTTAGAAGCGACCTGGCCACAAATAATCTCCCAACGAAGTGGCTTATCACGTGGAAATGTATAGCAGCCGAATACTCTAAACGCGTGTTGATTCCAAATGTGGAGGGGAAAACCAAAGAACCCGGGGGGAAATCCACGTGACCACGGGGAGAGAGACACGCAGACTTCAACCCACGACCTCCTGTAGACCAGGCGAGGTGGTTAATATCTCACCACGGCGACGCCCTGACACAAACTCAAGGTTGTTTTTTTAGTTTGCCATCTGAAGATAGATGATGATGAAAAAGGGCCATTGCTCAAAACGTTGCCGATGTTTTATTCCTTTTAAGGCCCCAGTGTTATTGACCCATGTGAGTTTGTTGTTATAAGAACTGGATTGGTTACTCCGTTGGCTATTGCAGATATTGGACGCCATTTGTTTTGTTATTTCCACATCGATTGGAATTTAGATCTAATCCGATCACGCAAGTCAAGTCAACGCCGCAATTACAGTCGTGTGAGCGGTGTTATGATTGCATTGAGTTGCAAGCGCTGTACGTCGCCAGTGATGCATTTCAGCTGCATGTTCCCGTAAGATAAATGAAGCTGCTTAAGTTGGTGATGTATGAAGTGAATGAACACTTGCATAAAATTCTCACCAGATCTCACAGTTGAACATATGTTGTGTGGTGTAACGTGTGTGTGTGAATCTACGTGTGCGTATGTGCGCGCGCGCACGCGTGTCTTTGTTAGTATATGTGTGCGTGTTTATATATTTTTCAAACTATGCGTGCAGACAAAGTCCCCGACGGATAATTTACGGCGCAATTACCATTCGTCACGCCTGCTGGCTGGTATTTAAGCATGCCAAGATGGCTCGTTAATATTCATGATAATACGCATCGTTAATATTCATTATGGCAGTAATTCGCTCCGCAACACGGACAAATTGATCAGTGGCGTACGGAGGGAGTCTCGCGCGAGCTCGCCTGCGGGCTAAAGGGGCACCGCATGCGTGCCGTGTGTGGTGGTGTGCCGTGTGGCGGCGGTGGCGGTACGAGGCTTCAGTCGTTGAAGTTAAGCAGAGGGCCCCCAAAGCAGCTCTAGGGAAACTCAGAATAATGAAATAGAAATAAATGCGACAAATATCAGCTCGTATTCAGATCCTGAAAAAAACATTAAAAGCCAATTAACATAAGTTCAGAATTATGCCTCATCTGCCTCTTTCTGTAGCTCTCTAATGTCTTGACAACTGACTTTTGTTCACACTTCTCTCTGCTGGTTACACCTGATTATCATCTTTTTCTCTTCTGTCATGTCACGAGAAGTTTACAAATTGAAACAAGTGGAGGTGGGGGAGGGGGGTGGTTTTTGGACCCCCCTCCAATGTGTCCGCACCACCATTTGTGGATGCGGAGTCTGCGTTCGCAGAAGCGAAGCTGTGAACATCCGCCACACCTGTGACCACATCGCCCGAAGGGAGTGCGGCCCCATCTCATCAGATCTCGGGAGCTGGGCACGCTTCTAGCCTGGGTAGTGCTTGCATGGTTGACTGGGCATCTGTGAAGAAAAATAACTTCGTATCTAATCGGAGTGATCTTGCAGTCTCAATAAAGATTATGATAAAGACTGCCATATGCGATGTGGGGTTTTCGGCTATAAGCCATCATGGCCCCCCGATGAAGTGAAAACGATGATGGGGATGTTGATGAAGAGGCTCGTGAGGACGATGTAGCTACTGCTGATGATTGGCGATGATGGAGTTGAGTTTAACCCCGCCTCAATTGCATGGCAAAAGACAGAAGCCTCGTTGAACTGATCCGCAGGCACAGTCTCTGTAGGCAGCATCTACCTGTGCCAATCTCCGTGTCGATGCGACGAAGGAGTTCCCCGTATCGGAGACCTCTTCACCTGACTCGCGGCTCCTCTGGCAACAAACGTTGATGCCACTTTCTCGGCGGGGTCACGCGACCCGCTTTTTGACCGGCCGGCGAGTGGCCAAGCCCGGGTTTGGCGCGGCCTCAGAGCGGAGCAAACTCGGCCAGCACGCACAGAGGTCCAGCGGTTCCGCGGGGCGCGCTCAAAGTTGATTATGAACGTGACCTAAGCTAAGCCTCCCCCTGGCAACGCGATTTATTTTTCACCCGCTGTTCCCGCTCGTCACTTAGGTGATATTGGCAGATGTCCACCGTTTAATGTCAAGTTCCCCTCACTCCGCTTCAAATTATAACCACCCGCCACCGGCTGTACACTGCTGCCTCCGTGAAAAGGCATTGCCCTTTAAGCCGGCGGAGGATAATCTGTTAACTACTGCGCACGTGCACTAATAATAATAATTCCTGTGTGCGTGTTGGTTGGTGGACTTTGAGACAAATCAAATGGTGGGGAAATCGGACATCAAAGTGTAGCCAATTATTATGTGGGCGATGCGATAACATTACTCTCTGCCCGACTGAATAACAGTGGATAATAATTAGAGCAGGCATTTTTTAATTTCGACCTCCCGTAAAAATCCATGGGTGTGCACGCGTGTGTCATTACAGGCGCACGTGTGTGTGTGTGCAGCCACCATGGAGAGCGGTGGTGTGGCGGTCAGCGCTGCGCTGCGCTACGAACCCAGCGACCCGAGTTCGATTCCCGCTCACGGCCAACACCGATGACAATTATCTGAACCGGTTCTGGGCCTCCCCTAGGTCGACTCAGCCTCAAATGCTACCTGGTGCGATGTGTAAACATCGCCACGAGGGAGACAAAGGCGGCCGTGCGTGGTGTTAGCCACCCACCCCTTTGTGTACCGTGCTGGCCTTCATAGGTGCTCACTAACAGCACTTGTCCCAGCAGTCTGTTAAGGCTATACGGGGGGATCTTTGTCTTTGTTTTGTGGCCACCACGAATGTGTGCGTGCGTCCGTATTTTGAGCAACGGCGTCGGTTCGTTCATCTCGTTCGTACGGGTCACGCTCCGTTTTGTTGACTTAGAAAGCCGTGGTTTTATTTTTTCCAATTGTAATTCGTGCGTAATTTTTTTTTTCTCGTGAAATATCGACGGTTTCATTTGACCGCCAGCTAATTGTGATTTCGTGCAGTCGGGGGGGACAATGCGAGCCTCGACGACGAAGACGACGCGGCCGTGATGCAGATGAAGGGTCCGAGAGTGGGGCGGGAGAGGAGCGGCTGGAGACACGAAGGGGCTCTAACCAGGCGGGCCTCGTTGGACGCGAAGCTGCACTCTCGGTTCAAGCTCGCGCGCCGGTCACAAGCGCTCGGGCCGCTCGCACACCTGACATTTTCATCTCAAACTAATTTATGTTGCGTACGTTCGCGGAGACGGTCCTCGCTTCCAGCGGTTGCGCGGCCTTTCGCTGCACAAGGAGCTTTCAATCCCAAATTGCGGACATCGACGAAGATCATTTTTTTTCAATTCGGAAATGATTGAACGGTAGCAACCAAGGCCTCGTCTCCCAAAAAAAGAATTACTGGGTTTTTAGTGGCGACTTTGTGGTCGATTGCTGGAGCATTCGGCTCACAACTCAACCACGGAATACAACAGCAACAACAGCAACAACAATAGAGCATGTTCGCACCCTCACAGCCGCGCGCACACGCGCACACGTACACGCGTGCGCGTTCTTCAGGGAAGGTCCTGCAAAGACGGCGTCCCTGAGAGTCCTTGAGAGTGAAAGAGACATTGTCGACTTCGAGAGGCGACGCCGTGCGCGCTTGTGCAGAAGGACGGTCGCCAATTTGAACAATAAATATGTTTCAACGTCCACCCTGCTGTTTGTGGCAATTGTGATGTCTTGTGGAGCATTGCATCCTGAGTTATTTAATTTCCAAGCGCCGTCTAGGCCTCACAAGGACACCTTGTGTATCCCCACACAATGTTGACGCCCCGGATTTTACTTCCCAATTGTTTTTCTTTCCGTGCCGAGACCAGGTTTGCAATGTCTCTTTCCAAACGCGAAGGATACAAACATTTTTTCTCCTGCTTTTTTTATTTTGACTTCATGTGAAACGGAAACAAAATAAATAATGAAATATACGTACGTGTATTTTAATGCGACAGTTGGAGATTACGTGCAACGCTTTCTAGTGCTCTTGACATTACAGTATTAAATGTGCTTGCTGTCTGTCCCCTTAGGCCAGCCTTTCATCATACCAAGTAGGTGTCCACCTTCATTCGTCTGCAGTTGCCAAGCCATGCAATGTTAACAGAATTACCTCTCTCGGTTTACGTAGGAAAATCTGCAGCACCCTGCATTTGGGATGTTTCAAGCAATTCCTTAACGGAGGTTTTCTTTGCGCTCGGGCGGAACAAAAACAGCCTTGGGAGTTCTGCAAGGGGTGCGCGTTTACCAAGTCCTGCGTGTTGATACATTGGTGGATAGGGCGGCCCTAGGCCAATCCACTGCTGGATGAAGAGCCGTACTTTGACAGCCATGTGGGGAATTATTTGACCGTACCTCGCCACCCTGGTCAGTGCAGTTTGGTGGTGACAGGGGGGCTCAGGAACGAACCGGTTCAGACATCTCACGAGCCACTGATATAATCGTAATCTAAAATCTCTGTATGGTTCTTAGTCCATGGGCCAACACAGTAACTGGTAACACCTTAAAGTGGCAACATTGTTGTGGTGTCGATGTATGTGCTTGGTTGACAACAGTGCCGCGCAGTGGTACATGCCTGCGAACCAGCGCTGTCGACTCGAGGGAGTTGGTGGAGCACGCGAATCTCGTGAAACTACCTTCCTGTGGGTGTCGAGGTGCAATACGCTGGCTTTCCAGGAAGAGGCAGTGCAGCAGATGTGGACTCCCATCTGTCCCACCTGTATGGGTCCATGTTTCACTCACATGTGTGGCTTTTTTCCAGGTCCTCCGGTTTCCTTCCCGGAGCATTAATTGGCCAATAACACCTTAATATACAGAGGACTGCAAAGCTTGGGGTAGGGCTGGTGGGATTTGGCTGCCTTCCCACCTGCCTGTGGGTTCCGGCACCTCTCAGTCGTTCTGTCTTCACGAGCGAGCGAATACTGTGCACGTTACAAGTTTAAATTATATTAATTATGAGATTACTGTACGATTGATATCTAATGACCTCAGTGTAGCGTTCATTTTTAATTTACAGTGATTAATATTTGCAACAACAACAACAAAAAAGCACATTTATATTTAGATTGATAGATTTTATTCTACCAGGAGAGAACCGAATGAGACGTCAAGTGCCCTATTCAAGCGTGACGTGGCTCAACAAGAGACGAGGCCTAACGGGCCACGATAAACCCCCAGGCGTTACCAACAAGCGAAATGTGTGGCCACAACTTGTGCAATTGCGTGTTTCGCATTACTACTCATTTAAAAACAAAAGCAGTGCCACCACTGGGCCACCCCGCTCTCGAAAAGGGCTCGAGGTCTGTGGGAGCTGCGTGAGAAACACTCTGGACGTGAGGCCTAAGCGTCCGCGGGCCCTGCCCCGGTGCTGGCGTGTTCACAGGCTGGCTGCGTCCGTTCATTTCCCCTCGATTTACAGCGGCCGCCTTCAAGGTGTCTCCTCCCGCCCAAAACTCGGCGGAGTGGAGAGCAAGGCGTGTTCTCGGGGGTGGGTGGGTGGGTCTGATGCCCCTCCAAATTAAGTGGCGTCCCTGGGCACCGCCATCGGCCTGCCCCGTCCGCCCCCCCCTCCATAACCCCCCCCCCCCCATCATTTTCAAATCCCCCGACAGGCCACCGTAAAGCCGGTCGTGACCGTGGATCTTGCCAAACAGCAACGATGCATAGAATTAAATTACGGATGTTTTAAATGCATTCATGCGGCTGGTGAAGTTATTGGTGTTGACATTAGAGTTTTTATTTAACTTGGCCTTTTGCATCAGGGGAGGGCTGGGGGGGGGGGCACTGTGTGCTGTTTGAGGGCCACGCAGGGCTGCGGGTGACAATGGAAAAACACCGAGAGACGTGTTCGCGTGCCGCGCCTTGGCCGCCGCGCGTGGCGTTTCGGCCGAAGCACTCACGCACCCCCCCACCTCTCCCTGCAGTTCCCACAGACGCCTTCGCATTTAAATTTCCTTTAATTTGCCGCGGAGAAAATTAAACTTGCTTAAGGACTTGGAAGTGTCTGCAAATATTGAACTGCGCGCAGTTCAATAACGCTGTGGGCTCTTCTCCCT
>CM025627.2:10863640-10877111 GCA_014621495.2 Entosphenus tridentatus
TGATGAATTACACAGATTAGTCCGGCCAATCAAAAACAGTGGGCACGGCTATCATAGCACAAGTAAACACACATATATATACAACCAGAGTAAAAAAACACATCTAAATTGGCATCGCTCTGGCAATAGACATTGCTTAAACCAAGTTGCTCGAGTCTTTGGAATATGTTGTCTCGAAACCTGCAAACAGCTTGTGATATTAGACGAAGGTGGTAGTTATTGTTACCGTGCCTTGGGTGTATATATAAAATAAAAAGTTTAACAGTTTTTGATGAGCGCGTAAAGAATTGTTGTTTTTCTTTTGTCTCCGCTTGCCAGCCACGTCTCTCGGGGCGTTACAGGTGTTCGCTGGCATGTTCCTGGCACTTTGTCAACAATATATATACACACCATTAAAACAATAATACTTTCCCCACTATTTTGACCTTGAATCTGGTCCAAAAAATAATTGGCTTCGCTCGTCATTAAAGTCGTGGATCGTCGAAAGTTTTACCGCAATCCATTTCGGTCGTCTGTGAATTCTTGCCGTTATGACATTGTGCGGCACAGATGGACAGGCATGCCAGCAATGTCATACCTTACTAGTAATAATAAAAACTACGCCGTAAATCCACTGTTGCTTTAAGCATTTCACAATTACTTGTGTTGTGTTTGCGTTCACAAACATATTCAGAGCCATCGCACGGACACCGAGGTGTTTATTTTGGGCAAAACTGTGCAGTGAATCGGCTTGGCGATAGGGGGCAACAAGAGGCTGTTTCCTTGGTCAGCGAGGCAGGAGACCCTCCTGGGTCTTATTCCATCAGACCCAGCAAACAATGCTAATGCAGCAGCCTAATGCAGTGCTCCTCAAACTCCATTCCTCAGACCCTCCATCTCGCCCTCGGCTCAGTTTTCCACGCACGCCAATCTTCTCCATTACAGGGCTACTCATCAAGTCGTTGCACCTTGCGTGCACCTGATGGTTGGTAGGAGCGGGAAGCTGCCCCGTGGTGGCCATGGGGGGGGGTGGAGTTTGAGAAAGCCCTGTCCTGATGTGACCTTATGGCGAATCAAGCAGAGCTCCTGAACGGACGCGAGCAAATCCCACCGCTGGTGGTGTAATCGCCACTTTGAAGGGACGAGCGCGTGTCGGAAAAGTTGCGCGTAGAAAAAAAATCCAAATAACTTTTATTAACTATAAAAAACAACTCTAAAATAATTTTTATTGTACCTGGTAAGCCCTCACTAAGCTGTATAGCTCTTTTCCGAAGCAATCTGTCCACGAATGATAGCTCAATGAAGTGGCTCATTACGTGGAAATTTATAGAAGCCAAATACTCTAAGTGCATGTTGATTCTAAATGTGGAGGGTAAAACTGGAGGATGTTGAGAAAAATCCACGCGACCACGGGGGTAGAGACATGAAAACTCGAAATACACAGGCGTTAGGAGTTGGGATCAAACCCATGACGTCCTGAATACCAGGCGTGGTGGTTCACATCTCTCTGCAATGATTGAATGTAAAACTGAGATGGTTCTGCATGGCTCTGTCCCAAGGGACAGAACTCGAATATGCCACAAGAGTCTGAATTCCTCGCACACGTATGGAAGGCGGATCGGGATCAAAAATAAAAATAAATGGGCAAGAGCAAGGAGAAGTAAAAACCAAATGAGGAGCAGTAATAGCAATGGGCCTGAAGCTTTCATTCGGTGCATATTACTGTCGATGACATGGGTTAGAAGCGCGCTGAATGGAGAAGAAATGGAGCAAAAGCTGAGATGTGCACACAGAAGCACGCTTGGAATGACACCGTGAGTCTGAGAGAGGAACGCGTGGATCGGGGATATGTCCTATCGACTGTGAGAGACGCCTTGGGTAGAATACAACCCTATATGGGAGGATTTGCCCATGGACAAGGCCGGTGAACGAATGGCAGCCAAAGGAGATGACGTGCCCAAGAGGATGATGACCGCACAGATCGGTGCGATAAGCTCGCGTGCAGCAGGGAGATTGGTTGTGGCATCGCAGGACTGCGAGATAGCGATGACATGGGGAAGGCCGTCACGTAACGGTGGACACACAGTGGTAGATGATCGTGAATAGATTGCAATGTCAGTGGTTTATTTTGGAGCAAATCAATTGTAAACTTTTGCCATTATCAGGAAATGATTGCGATCGCTGCACGTTCTCCATCCCTTTCATGTTGGCCATCATATCAATGTGCAGACTTTTGCAGTTGACATATCAGTGGTATCTTCATCCCAAAAAAAGAGACGGCTCCAGCCTCAGATTTATTTATTATAATAATTGTAGCCAATGGCTTCTTGTGATCTGTGGGCTCTTAATGTCTGGCTTAATGAGACGTGCGGCTTTTTAACAATTTCCCACTATGGTTAAAAGCGTTAATGGCATTGGCTCTGTCCGCCTGTCTGCAACACGGGGTCACAATAACATTCGTAAAAGATGACCAAATACAAACCAACATTTATATGAAGGTGTGGCTACTATTTGCGGCTTGTGTCGAAAAATTGACAAATCGATACAAAAATTTGGCCCAAAACTTGAAAACGGAAACTCGTGCTCAAATTACTATTTGCCGATCTGAAAATATGTGTTTGCCTTGAACGCTTCCTTACCGCTAATAATTCCTTTTGGGGACAAACACGTGTCGGAAAGCATTACAGCATCCATGCACGTGCACGATTTGCCTTCGCTCGTTTTCCGTTTGCTTCCTGTGCACAGTGTCTCGAAGCAGGGCGCGTATTTAGGTGTCGTATAAAATCCCAAAATTATATTAATGAGACGGCGCTGGGCGGGCTCCGCGCGGCTCGTAGCGCGAGGCTAATTACGCCTCGCATTCGCGGAGCGCGAGGCGTGTGCGTGACGAACTCCCACGACGATCCTCACGCACCATATTTTCCTGTTTGCGCCCCCACCCTCACCCTCCCAAAAGAAACCGTATCGCATCAACAATCGTTTTTCACACGATGCATACGAAAATTGTCTTATGGTTGTTATTGTTTGACTTGCCATCCCACTGGGATTTTTACACTCAGCGTTGATATTCGGTGATTTTTTTTTCTGGCAGACTTTGCTGGTTTTTTCTCCTGGATTTTTCTGTTGCGCGTCGCCACTTTAAGATGTTCTTTGTTTGTGTTTTTGTTTGTTGCGTTTGCACCCGAGTCAAGAGCCGCATGGCTCACAGGGCTCTACCTAATCCATGAAACTGAAATGTGCATATGCTGTAGGCTTTCACGACCAATATTACGATTTATAATTGGTTTATTTTGGGTGAGGTCGTGTGTAACTAAAACAAATGTGCGTCGTAAACCCTCCTCCACCCGACACGGGCAGTTAATAAAAGAGTCACGTGAATCAATGGAGACAGATATCTTACTGCTTCGGCAGCGCCACCTGTGTTGTTGTTGTTGTTGGGGAGCGATCTCACAACATCTACACTGGGTCCATCTCGAGATGTGAGCTCCCGTTAACAACCTGATGGTGCTGGACGTGGTCTCCAGCGAAACGTCTGCAGCCACTTCAACGTCGTTGACATTCCCCTCCAAGGACAACAACAACAACAAAACAACAACAACGCCGGTGGTGTGCTGCTGAAGCAGTACGACATTTGGCAGCTTTGATTCGCGTGACACTTTTATTTAGTGGCCGTGTCGGGTGGAGGAGGGGTTTAACGACACACATTTTTACACGACGACCGAATCCAAAAAAAAACAATTATGATACAATCTCCCGATGGGAGTGGCGTGCTCACAAGATCATCTCCCGTCGCGCCCTCATCCCATTCCGTGGGCTCTCGACAATTGTTCCAGTAAATTATGTTCCCAATGCAATAATGCTTTTTTATACTTTTTGTTTCATAAAAAAATAAACATTTATTTGCGGATCGGGCCCGTGCTATTATACCACCATTGTGTTCTTCTACGCCACTGTCTTGTTTTTTTGTTAATCGCGAGCACAATTATTTGTAAAATTGCCTGCGATGTATAGCAAAATCACGCTGTGTAAGAGATGCACTGACTAAACTTTGCTCTGGTCTGCGTCGAGTTAAATTGATCGTTGCTTCCTCATACGTTTGGTGGGAGATTAACGCAGTGTTACGTTAGTTTCACAACCGCGCGATCGGTTTTGCAGAACCACAACCTCCGATCGTAGCGAGGCTTGGAGAGAGCGTCTGTCTCTATCGCGAGAAAACCTCGTCGCGCAACTGCTCGCAACCGGTTGCACAGACGTCCACATGCAAGCGATCCAGTTGCATGCAGCCAAAGTTCAACACCTGATGGCTCATTCCAGGGACCTTGCTCCAGACACCCAGAGCTCAGCTCTAAGTCGCATCCAAACGCATGGCTGCATAAAACAACAAACGGAGCATTCTCGACTGCACGGTTAATGTGTCGCTGCGGAAATGTGTTGTGGATTTAAATAGAGCTCATGTGCACCAAAATACACAATGAGGAGCCTTTCTCATTACAACTGTAAATTAAACACCACACCTTCATGTGAAGTTGTTGCATCCCCAAAAGTATGAATGATTAAACACAACGGCCATACCCTATAGCAACAACAAAATAATCCCATAATGATTAAACTGGAAAATATATTGTTTCTTTTTTACGACTCATTGTGACATTTCCAAAGCTCTGCAAGTGCACATTTCTGAGTTTGTAGATTGTGACGTGCTAAGAGTTTGTTGATTGTCACGTGGGAGGAGTTTGTAGATTGTCACGTGGCAAGAGTTTGTAGATTGTCACGTGGGAGGAGTTTGTAGATTGTCACGTGGTAAGAGTTTGTAGATTGTCACGTGGGAGGAGTTTGTAGATTGTCACGTGGGAGGAGTTTGTAGATTGTCACGTGGTAAGAGATTGTAGATTGTCACGTGGGAGGAGTTTGTAGATTGCCACGTGGTAAGAGTTTGTAGATTGTCACGTGGTAAGAGTTTGTAGATTATCACGTGGGAGGAGTTTGTAGATTGTCACGTGGTAAGAGTTTGTAGATTGTCACGTGGTTGGAGTTTGTCGATTGTCACGTGGTAAGAGTTTGTAGATTGTCACGTGGGAGGAGTTTGAGGGGTTTATTTGGGGGGGGGAGGGGTGGGAGGGATGAAGATATTCTGGCAAGGCTACGATGCTGCGAGTGTGATGAAGCTTGATGTGTCATGAGCACGCTGCAGTGCAATCCATTTTTCCTGCCCAGACAAGAGTGAATTCCTGGTTGTGATAGATACGTAGCTTCTGAATGGAATCGGTCAAGTCCAGTTTCCATTCCACGACTATTTCTATTATATACATTTTTTCACGAATTTTAGATGTACAAGGCAGTCGGTGAGTAGTTACGTGTGTCTGGCGTGCATCAGCGAAATTAAAATGATACCGGGCCAAATAAACGAACAGACATTTTTCAACTGACGAGTTCACGCCGGTCATAACAAATAACTGCGGGCCAAGCGAGTGGCCCCATTGCATTTAACTTCATCCTGACACTTGTGTTTAAGTGGCACTGACTCAGCAACTATTAACATTAACGTGCGTTGTGTCAGGTCGGATTTCATGGCAGCGAAGGTTTAAGCATTGACAGTTATCAGTCGAGCCACATCCATTCCTGAATAGCCACGAGTCGACTAAACTTGAGACCGTGGCTTAGCGGACGCCTTTTCAATGTTTATCTCATCAAACATTCCTGGGTTCATTTTAGCGAGGCACCTCCTCAAATCCCGCATTGAATAATAATAATGAGTACTTATGCAGAATGCAAAGTGGCATATAATTGTATATTAAACAGCTCATTTGTTGAACATTATAAAGTGTGCTGTGCCTAGCTAATGTTAGGCATGCTTTTGGAGTACTGGACATTTTATCGTCATATTTGTACATTTTTTTATTATTTTAACAAACAAAATATTTAAATGAGCCTTACTTTTTAAATAGCCTAACTACGTTCTAATTGATAAGGTGGATAATGTTTAATAAATGTCCCATCGATCGTAACCGTACTGAAACCCAGAAAAAATATTTGAACAAGCCCTGTGTTTAGAGAGAACTCCGAGCTATCACGTGCCCTAAAAACAATATTCAAAAATACAAATATTCACAAACTCTTACAATTCTCCACTGGGTTTTCAGATTGACAGGTAGGGGAAACAAAAATAACGGGGTCTCATTGTGACAAAATGCTTTATTTTTCGGCGGTTTCGAGCCACAGAGTTTTAAAAAGGAGCGGGAGATAAGGGTGCAAGCGAATGCTTTGTTCGTCCAAATCCTGGCGTTTATGGAAGATTGACACGGAGGCTGTGATCCAGCTTTGCTCAAGATTGATGCGGTGCAATAATCCGAAATCATTGAGCCGCTGATGTATCGCGGCATGTATTTGTCATCGCCGTGCAGCGTGGAAAAAAGGGCAAAAAAAAAGCAATTACATAATACCCCGGCAAAGCCGCTGGGGGATGGCTGTCACCACTGCATGCCTTGATAAAGACGTGGATAAGGGCTGCGATTCTCCCTGCTGTCATGTTGAAGTGGTATGAGGCAAGCCTCCCCCCCCCCCGCCCACCCAGCCAGCCACCCTGTGTTTAATACACACAATTTGCCTGGGCACGCTCATGCCGCACGCGACAGACTCGATGGAGAGAGGGGCACTTCTTGAAAGAACGGCGGACGAGCGACGGTGGCGGCGCGCGATGCACCCCTGGGTGCGTCTGCTCGCCGCTGGAGGGAATTCTCCTTTGAAACGGGGCGTCGTTCGTTTAAAGACGAAAACGGCGACGATTGTCACCGGCCGGAGACACGCGCGAGATTTGCGGTGGCACGCGCCCCCCCCACCACCACGGCCGATGGTGCGACCTGCAGAGATATTCCACAGCGGCCAAAATGCTCTGACAAGGAATTCGAGCGAAGGTTACGTGCCACAATTAGCCAACCTCTGCAGTCATTATATTCGTAAAATGTCAGCCGTCATAACTGTACAGAGACCACTTGAAATGGCTGCGGCCGAAGGTCCGTCCGCATCATCGCGGGATGAATCGGCCTGTGTTTGGGAGGATTCTGAAGGCGTGCGCTGTGCATTGCCACGCCAGCCAGAAACCCCCTTTTTAGCTGCAACGTTACATTCCTCAACGCACACCTCCTCCCCCACCCTCTCCACCCTTTACCTTTTTTTACAGACATACAATCAATTAATTTTCACGCAACATTATTAAACATCCACAGTGACGGATCGCTCCCCGCTGGAGGTGTGGGAACAAATGAAGGGAGGTGTGACCATGTCTCGTGCCAACGGCACAAAGCCCCCCATCCCCCCCCCGACGTCGCTGTCGCACGCTGACCACACGAGAGTAAACTCCGTCGGAAGGCGAGTGCCGAGCTTGACTGTTTTAAATGGTAAAGAAACTGTTTGACCTTTCGCTCCGCCAAAACAGTAGTTAATTCTCTTGTTATATCTCAGCTTGAATGCTGTGACCTCATTTGGCTTCAAAGGCGCCTTCGCAGTCCCCGGGCTACTGTGTGTGGCACCTTGTATCGCAGCTGCGAGGCTGATTTCGCGTGAGGATATTTCACCCACTGCCGTGACTTTAACTCCACAGTTTACTGCCTCTCACCTGCCCGCTAGTGCTGGAGTTCACTCGGTCGTATTCGTAGGCGCGCGTGTGTGCGATGTGTGTGCGCGTGTGTGGGGGTGTGTGTGCTTGTGTGCGATGTGTGTGTGCGTGTGTGGGTGTGCGTGCTTGTGTGTGATGTGTGCGTGTGTGCGTGCGTGTGATCTTTGTCTTTGGAGGGGAGCGGTAACGTAGCGGTTAGCAGCGCTGCACTACGAACCTGGTCGACCCGGGTTCAATTCCCGCTCACGGCCAACACCAGTGACGATTACCTGAACCGGTTCTGGGCCTCCCCTAGGTCGACTCAGTCTCAAAATGAGTACCTGGTGCGATTTGTAAACAATACCACTGGGGAGACAAAGGCGGCCGGGCGTGGTGCTGGCCACCCACCCCCTCGTGTGCCGTGCCGGCCTTCATAGGTGCTCGCTAACAGCACTTGCCCCACCAATCTGTGACAGCCTATCCGGGGGGGGCCTTTGTGTAGGGGGCAGCACGGGAACAGGCTGAGATGCGACGTGCCACTGGCGATGTGCACTACTGGTAATTGAATCCAGGTAGCTAGGATCGTTTCAGTCAAGTGAAGAAGAAAGCGCCAGATTGCTCCGAGTGGATGGAGGTTGAGCCAGAGATCTGTCGTTGGACAAATTATTAAAAAGGAGAAGATGCAATTGTTGCAACTGTGTGCTAACCACTTTGGCACTGCTCGTGTCCTGGGGCGTCTCAACGTAAGCTCAGCCTCCAACGAGCACCAGGTGTGGTGTTGAAATAGTAAGGAGACAAAGGTGGCTATGCATGCTGCTTGGTCACACAACCCAGCCGTGTGCCATGCCGGCCTCAATGATTGCTTGCCAACAGTAATTGCTTCTACAAAGTATAAGGATGATCTGTGGGTCTTTGTGTGTGTGTGTGGGTGTGTGGACTCATATGGCTTGCCTCCATCTACCAGGTCAGCAAAACTGCCAATGCCTTCATATTAATTGCACCATATTGATGATTAAATATTTTCACAGCGTTCAAGTTTTTTTTGCCACATCACTGCTAAAATAATATTTCAGGAATTGAATTGGCAGTCATGTAGAAACAATCACTGAAACTATTATTGTTATCAGCACAATCAACATAACAACAATGCCTTCTACTGTATGGGATAGTTTCTTATATAAGCGAATATATGTACTGTATCGAGGGTCTTTGTTTATAACCAGGAGAGAACACATTTAGACAACAGGATATATTTCAAGGGCGACCTCGGTAAGAAAAATTATATACAGAAGAATAAAAGAATACAGGCGCAATGTATGGAGTGGTGGCACAGTGATTAGCACACTGCTACGAGCCCAGCAAACTGGGATAGATTCCTGGCTACAGCTAACATCAGTGGTGAGGGATACTTACATTGGGCCTGGCTCCCCCCCCCCAGCCTTTACCATATTTGACCTGCATGGTGTAGTAAAAACAAAACAACCCCCCATGGCTGAGAGGTTTGGGGAGGCCTTCAGCAGTGGATTGACAAAAAGGGCTCATGTTTTTTATTTTTAGTTTTACATGTCAGAGGAAAAAAATATAAATTATGTGCAATTTAAAATTACAAACGTCAGGGTTTAAACAACACGATTCAAATTGACACAGCAAAACATTACATTCAAATTAAATCAAAATAGTAGATTGGAGAAGACACATTCAAAAGCACAGGCATTCAAAGGTTAATTAAAAAACACTCACGTTCACAACATCTGGGTACTGAATAAAATCGCTTAAGTTTGACTAATGTTTATTCAGTGATGCTTCTTCAGTTCAGAGTGATGACGAGGGAAGCGTACTATTGAAGAGGGATGCAGCATTTTACAATTCGGTCCTTTGATAAGGCTGCTGAATTCTTGGAGAGCGGTTTGTGTACAAGTGGTCTTTGGACAAAGATTCCTGTAACCAAGTCATCTATTGTTGAGTTCAGTCTAAAAGAGCTGTCCTCAAAATCGCTTCGGAGAAAGGATGAGCACAAATAATGATTTCCCCCCCCTCCACCCGCCCTAACGAGGTGAAATCCTCCACATCCATAATGCACCATTTATCCTAACGCAAGCTATTGACTACGTTATGTCATTTTTATGTAACGCATCTTTGAATATTTACTGTCCGTTCTGTATCTAATGGAACGTAAAACGCTCAACCTCTACTCAATCGCCACCATTCACAAGCATTGCATAGCATGGGATGTTGCAGAATTTTTGGGAAATGTTTATTACAATAATTAACGACACACAAGCTAATAGGATTGTCCGACAGAAAAACCCAAGCATTGTTCTCAATTAGTTCGCGCATTGCATATCGTTGCGTTTTCTTTTCTGTACATTTTGGCGTTTGTTGTTCAACAAGTTCAAGGCACTGCAGGCGTATATCACGAAGGCAAATCCTCAATAATGATGGTTTGAATGAACCAAAATGCTCTAGTAAATGTCAGCCTATTTATTCAGTTAATTTAGAGCACCTTTGCATACTCCCCTCTTGGCATAATCTTCAAGACTGCTGTAAGCCTATTTTGCGAACATAAAATGTATATATGAATATTGGATTTCCATAAAACATATTAATATATAGCATATATTATTGTAGGTTTCGTATTGAAGAATATTTTCAACGGTTTTGTAGGAGCAAGACTTCCAAACGTAAATAATTTGGATAAGGTTGGTTTCGTTGCTTAGTATTTCCAATAAAATCCCTTGTCTTGATATTATCACAGATAATTTATGGAAATAGTACTTTAAAGAATTAGTATATTGACACGATACAAATCTCACTGAGGTGGTTGTCCACATGGTTTTTTGTCAACCGAAACATCCCATTTTAAAAAGAAAATGTATTAACAATCTGCAGCACTCAAACTCCCGAGAAAATAATTATTGTAGAATATTAGGAAATATCGGTAAATGCCAGGAAACAACAGGATATGTTGGGCAGGCCTAGTAAGACGACTCAAGTACATGCAGTCACCCTCGATTTCCCAATTTCTGGCATTCTAATGGACAAATTCCAGATGACACTTCCATGCAGTCACGGTGTGGCTTGCCAAAAAACTTTCAAAAACTTTCCAAACTGCGCGAGCCGTGGCATCGAAATCAATTTCATAGGAAGGTTATAAGCCATTTAGTGTCCCTGTGCAATATTTAAACTTTTATTAATTGGGGATTTAATTTGTAATCGTTTACGCGCTTATTAGGCTCGCAATTTAAAATCTTTGGCAGCGCGAGCACGAACCCGCTTACGTAGCATCGCCCGGCTGAAGGTCCATCAGGTGTGAGCGAGGCCCTGGCATGGACAGCACGTTCCCTCCCGTGTGTGACAGCTCAATCCGTTTAGCGCCGACGCGAGGCGCCGCCTTCAATAAACGTGGTTTTATTTACGTTGCTGCGTTGCCGTTCACGCATCGTGAACCCACATTGCAAACAATGAAAAAAAACTGGTTCAAGCAAAGCCCATTACCCAAATTCTGCACCGCGCGTCTTGGATGGCCACACGAGTGCTGACTTAGATGTTTTCTAACCGCAATGTATAATGGTTTCAGAAATAGTAATAATAACAATTTACTGTCCTTTCATCAATGCCCTAGATGAAGAACTTTCCACGCCGAGACTTTAGTAGTGGTTGGTTCACCATACTTCACCGGGTTTATCAGTGCAGACTTGC
Organism: Entosphenus tridentatus; assembly: GCA_014621495.2. Classification (NCBI taxonomy): domain Eukaryota; kingdom Metazoa; phylum Chordata; class Hyperoartia; order Petromyzontiformes; family Petromyzontidae; genus Entosphenus; species Entosphenus tridentatus. Next base: position 10,874,910 of record CM025627.2, read on the forward strand.
GAAGGGATCTCTCCCAGGACTTGTTCAGATATCACTCACTTCTGATGTTAGCCGTGGACAGGAAATGAACACAGGTCGCTGGGTTTATATATTTGTAAATGTGGGGTGTAACACTACTTTCGAAAAATTAACTACAAGAATTATAAAGTAGCCTTGCATCTGAACAGTAGCTGGGTTTTCATATAAAATAAGTATTGTCATGGAGGCTTTTTTTGCATCATGATTTGGAAAACCATTTTTTGGGGCTTTGGGATGAGACTTTTCTCTGGAGTAAATGTTCTATAAACTTTACGAAGATTTTAAATAAACACCAGAAGCTCAAACGACCGAAATAAACACACTGACGAGACATTGATACATTGCACAAAATATAAGACTCTAATAGGGTACAGTGCCATTGTCTATCTCTTACCGTGATGTTTGTGTTTGGGCTTTCAACGAGCACTTACACAAAAAATATATCTGCCACGGCACACGTAGAGGTTTAGTCAACATTGTCAATAGAATGCATAGCTAAGAATCCAAGTTAGATTTTTTTTTAAATATACAGTATGTGGATTGCCGAGCAGTACGCAAACTGCCATGTACGCCAATCATTCTCATAATCATTATAGCAGTGGCCTAAGCACGGTGGACCTGGTCCCCGGTGCAATGTGGTTTACCTGTTTAATATCCCTCCTCTTGTGTGGGCTCCCTGGCACAGTTGCACCGTCTGTATACTCGGAGAGATATGCCACTGCATCATCACCGGCGAACGAATGAAACGCAGTATATCTCTAACCACCCTTTTTGCAATGACCTCTCAAAATATTCGACCACAGCTGGGGTGAGGCTGTTAAGGAAACGAAGGTAACAGCATGGACGCACGCAAACCACCGCATACCTGGAAGGGGTACAATTTGTAATTTGGTTGCGGTAATTTAGAATTTAGACCGTGACATTGACACACAAATGGCTTATTCTTGAGCACCACGCTCACTCACAAGCCAACCACTCAAGCTAACCATATAACCACACATCCATACCGACGCTCACACGCAAACCATCCACACAAGCACACAATCCGTCCAGGGAAACCCATACAAACCAATCGTACACACACCCAGCCATAACCTACTCACCAACAAACCAACCCCAAGCACTCACTCCCACCCACACACCTCAACATACGCACACCCTGACACACACTCTCTTCAAAGATACACACCCCGACTAAAGATGCACACTTCTTATGAACATCATCACGTATCAATCCAAATGTCACACACAGACCCCTGTCCAGACACACACCTCCTCACAACCCAATCCAAACGCTCCCTCCACACTCCCCAACACATATATAAAGCCACACACGCACAAATGCATCCTTGCTCCACACAGCCGTACACATCCCATACACATCGACACACATACTCTTCCACGCTACCCTCCATCAACGGATATACACACACACGACCATCAACACACGCTTCATCCACGCAAAAACACCCCCATTCATACACCCCATTACACACCATTCCACATATCAACAACACACGCGCATACATTCACAATCCCTCTATCCACACATACCCCTCGAATTCACACGCAACACCACACACACGCAATCTGCCTATCCGCACATGTTACACATCCCTGTACACGTTCCACACGACCCCCCTTGCACACCCTTACACACACACACACCGTATCACTCGCACACTCCAAATGTGCACACGCGTCTTCGCACGCTTGCACACTCTTGCCAACACATACACGTACTACATAGACACCAAACCCAACACACCACGAGAACATCCATCCCGTACACCAACATCCGCATATGCACACTCGGCACAAACACACCCCTTAACACACACGACGAACACACAACGATCCCCATGTAGCCTCGAACAGACTGTTGGGGCAAGTGCTGTTAGTGAGCATCTATGAAGGGGGTGGGTGGCCAGCACCATGCCCGGCCGCCTTTGTCTCCCTAGTGATTATGTTGACACCCCGCACCAAGCACTTATTCGAGGCTGAATCGACCCAGGACCGGTTCAGATAATCGTCACCGGTGTTGGCCGTGAGCGGGAATCGAACTGGGTTCCCCAGGTTCGCAGCGCAGCGCTAACCACTCCACCACCGCTCCCAACACACTGCCAAACACACACCCCTCGTACACACCGAACCATGCACAGAGGCCCCTCCACACACACACAC
>CM025627.2:10877511-10889004 GCA_014621495.2 Entosphenus tridentatus
CTACACCCTGCACACACACTCACGCACACTACACCCTGCACACACACACACTACACACCCTGCACACACACTCACGCACACTACACCCCCACACACACTCACCCACACTACACCCTGCACACACACTCACGCACACTACGCCCTGCACACACACTCACGCACACTACACACCCTGCACACACACTTACGCACACTACACCCCTTGCACACACACTCACACACACGCACCCCCACACACACACTACACCCCTTGCACACACACTCACGCACATACTCCCTGCACACACACTCACGCACACTACACCCTGCACACACACACTACACCCTGCACACACACACTACACACCCTGCACACAAAGATCCCCCCACACACACTCACGCACACTACACCCCCTGCACACACACACACCCCCACGCACACTCACGCACACCCGTCGCACACCCGCCCACCACGGACCCCGCGCATGCGCCCGGGGCGTGATGAGGAGGAGGAGGGGGAGGAGGAGGTGGTGGGGGGTGCCGGTGGAGGAGGAGGCGGCGCGGCGCCGAGTGGGGGTGGGTGGGTGGCTGAGCGTGCGGGGAGGCGCTCTCTACCCCCCCACCACCACCTCGCTCCCTCCTCTCGCCGCTCCTCGCTCCCTCCTCCTCCTCGCTCGCTCGTTCGCTCCGCGGACATGGCAGGCCGAGCGGGCGGACAGCTTTGAAAAACTTGGCCCGCGTTCAAGACTCTCTCTCTCTGCGTGTGTTCGTGCGTGTTCGTGGTCGCGTCCCCTCTCGTGCACGAGGAGCCGAGAGCCGCCGCCGTCGTCGTCGTCCTCAAGTGGAGCCGCCCGCTCCGGGGCCAGGGGAAGACGGAGGCTGGGACTCGGGAGGCGACGTGAGTTCAACCACTGTACCACCACCACCACAAACACTGCTGCTGCTACCACCACCACCACCATCATCACCGCTCCATTCGTGATGATCACCATCACCTCTCTCCTCCTGCTCCTCCATCATCATTATAATGCGGGTCCAGGAGGTCGACCTGGGTTCACCACTCACTCAACCATCACGCGTTGCCGTCACCACGAGCGGTACACTCTTAACCATCACAGCCTTCTTCATCCATCGTTACCATCACCAGGAGAGGAGACTGGGACCACAAGCATCGTTTGGGTGCAGGGTTAAAGGAGGCTCGGTAACGACGCGAGTTCCACTATCTTGAGTTAGACTTCGTCATGGTCGTGTCCACCTTCTCCATCGTTATCACGCTCTGTGGCGAGGTGAGGAGATACCTGGGGAATTCTCTGGACGCGGGTTCAACCACCTCGAGACTCGATCATTAACGTCACGAGCCGCCTCCACCGCCATCTGAGTCCAGGTGGAGATGCCTGCGTCTTGGAGATGTTGTTGAGTATCACCTCCAAGCTAGCAACCCCAACCACAACCTTCCCCCTACCATCACCCACCACCATCACCCATCACCAGCATCACCAGTAACCACCATCACCCACCACCACCATCACCCACCACCACCATCACCCACCACCACCATCACCATCACCCACCACCACCACTAACCACCACCACCACTAACCACCACCATCACCCACCACCACTAACCACCACCACCACCCACCACCACCATCACAACCACCCACCACCACCATCACCCACCACCAGTAACCACCACCAGTAACCACCAACACCATCACCCACCACCATCACCCACCACCACCCACCACCACCATCACCCACCATCAGTAACCACCACCACCATCACCCACCACCACCATCGTCGTCGCACTCCTGCGCGTCGTGAGTTGAAGGCTGCAGGCGACGTTCGTGGCATCATCACCACCACCCCGAGTGAGACCTCCAACTCCATCTCCATCCGCCATCCTCATCGCCTTCACTCCTCATCTTCGTCGGCTGAGGTCGCGTCGCGAGATCCACCTCGACACGGGGCGATAGTCGCCCGTCACCATCACCGTCGTCAACCGGGGGGGGGGCAATGGAGACGGATGGTGACACTAAAGCACGCGAGTTTGAACTCGTGAACTCCTCTCATCGTCCTCGTCAACATCATTACCATCACCCGCATCATCCCAGATCGGCGGGGGGGGTTAGGAGCTTGGCACTCCGAAGAGACGCGAGTTCCACCATGGAACGAGAGACAACTTTAACACTCCGTTATCCAAACATTCTCAATCATCATCAACTCTGGTGCCATACGCTACGTAGTCTTCGACTCGATTTGGACGACGACGCACTTCAACACTCCCCACAAAGCACAACTTGCACGATCTCCCTCCTCCAGCACGACATCTCTAGCGCCAGGGGACGATCCATGAGTGACAATTCGATTATCTCCCTTCTCGAAATCATCAATAATCCCTCAACATCATCGCGAGCGTCGTGACCGTCATCACCGGTGTCACCTGTATCGTCACAATGCATCAAGTCATCAACAGCAGCGTCAGATCTCACCTTTATCATCATCATCTGTGGGTATCAACATCGCCGTCATTTAAAGCCTCTTCACGTTCTTTTCATAATCTGTCGCCTCCACTCGTTTCGCATCTCGTCCCAACGAGAAGTTATTTAAATCGTGACCATTTAAAACTAAATACACAAAACTGTTGAGGACGTTTGTGTGCCTCGTTCGCGGTTCTTTTTGCGGTGTTTTGTGGAGCTAAAACGTCCACGGAGAGCGAAAGGAGGAGGGGGGCTTCAGCCTGGCTCCTCGGTGACGGGGGGGGGGGGTCCCCGGCCAGGGTCCTATACACGGGCGGCGTCGGCCAATGTTGGAAAGGAAAGTCCGTAGGCTTTTAGTTTTGAGTAGGCCGCGGTTCTCAATGCTTTGGGCACCCGCCTGGCAGATTAAAACATTTTTATAAATTCTGCAAATGTCAAAAACCATTGTGTGAAACATTGCTTTTGTTTCGTGAAATGTTATCTACGTGTGTTGGTTGTTGTTGTTGTTGTACAGTGTTCGCGTTGTCTGTGGTGTGTATTAATACAATGTTGTAATTTTTGTTGTCTAAATTATTGTAAATGTATTGTACTTTAATTTCATTTTCATATTAGCCTTCGCCTAACGTTGTGAATGTTGTTTTTATATACAGTAGCAATTTACCATCTTCAAAATATCGTCAACAGTTTGTTTAAAATGTATATAAATACCGCATCATGTTATTGTGACAATCACAGATGAATATTTCCTATATTAAGCGCTGTCAGTACAGCCTTGTGAATTGGTTTATAATTATTAGATGTGTATACGTAATTTCAGTTTTTTCCAAATGTAAGCGCAGTGTAATATTTAAACCTATTAAGCTGTTTAACATTGTGCGATTCGGCGTAGATCGGATAACCATTCGACTCGTACTTTGATGCTGTTGCTATTTTTGACAAGTTCCATTTCACAAAGCTGTCGTGGACTCGAGACTAAACAGAAACAAGTTGTTGGTGGTATAATAACCACAGACTACTCTTCAAGATATTCGTTTCTCTCACGACACACAAAGCCGTGGCACTTGTACATTGTGTACATTGCGATACAAATCGGAAACACGCGTTCCCAACATAACACGCGGTTGGGGTGTCTGGACACAACATCAACAGCAGCAGCATTAGAACATTGATATATCACTGTGCGTGTAAAATATTGGGAAATGCGATGGTGAGAAGTGGCTGTGTAAGTATACCCTTAAAAGCAAAAGGCGCTTCGAGTAATGCCTGTTTAAAAAAAAAGTTTGCAAAGTGAAAAGGTGATTAAGGGGGGAGTAAAGGAGTGGAATGTTATTCATCTGAAGGAAAGCAGATGGTTTTTATTGACGGTGAGCCGTCCCTGCGTGCAATCAATGGGGCCAAACAACGAAGGATAAACCCAAGTCCTTCACGTGAACCCGGCCCAGAACAACCTTTGTGGGCACATGGTATATTCAATACCTCATAACGCCGAACCTTTTCCCCCCGGCGTGGGGGCGAAGCAATGCGTGGCCGCTATTGGTATACAATAATAATAACGATGATGGATGGATAGGTAGAGAGGGAGAGTTCCTTTATTTAAACCAGGTGAGAGCACGTTGAGACAGCTCAATCTCCCGTGCAAGGGAGATCTGAGTACATTGGGATGGTGCAGGGCAGCGCGCGTTTACTATTTAGTGTTATCAATCATAAGACGGTTAACTCTGTGATGGCGATAATGGTAAAGCTTAAACCAGTCACCCATTCGCATAATTTGGCCACTTTCTCAGATGATGGAGATGGTATTTTGTGTTTTTGCAGGAAACTTGTAATAATATCAAAGTTAAGATTGACCATTGCAATATGAGTGAAACCAATCTATGTAATTTTGAGAGATGGGAAATATGGAAATTTGTGTTTTTTTTAATGTTTCTATTTGTAAGCATGGACTCCAACTACATTAGTGAACATTTTAAGCGTTTTAGACGTTCACGAACATGGTCAGAATTTACATCTGTCTTTATCGTTTTTACGTGTTGGATGTTTCGTTTAAAACTGAGTATTTTCATTGCATTTAAAATCTACTTGTTTTGCGATTTGGCCATACACAAAGCTTTTCTGCCTTTATTAATGTAGGTGTACTGCTATCTTAAGCAAACTTAATGTTTCCACAGTTTTGTGAACGTTTGCACTGGGGGCATTTTCCATTTAAGTTGCTGCAACATTTTTGCGTGATACTGTATTAAATGTCCAATGAAGTAATAATGTATACTATCTGCAGTATTTGTATGCACTGTATGTCATCATCATAATCACCTTCATAATGAGCAATTCAGAACGGATCTCAATAGGCAATCATCACAAGCACGATTCAATGATATGCTTTTACAAAGGAAAACATGCATTGCATATTAAACCCATGAAAGTAAATATTGTAAAACAAGGTAATGCTAAAACGCTTTTATAAAATATTACACACGTGAAATTAAAAGTCAGAATACCCATAAAACAATATTACATTAAAGACAATGCCTAAGAAATTGACCATAAATATATATGCTCACTTCCATCAACTGCAACACACATTGTACAATAATTGATATACCAGCAGATAATATATGTTAAGTAGTACACACCTGCACACGTGTAATGCGGTATAATACTGTGTATGATGGAAAGTCTTGGCGTTGGACAGTGTGTATACACTCGTCAATAGAATTGGTTATGTGGTTTGTCTAAATGTTTACATTACAATATTTTTAATTATTAGAGATCTTAGTCAAAAGTGTTTTATGTAATTATATCTGTTAAAGTATAAAATGTTTAAGTACTTAAGGATGTGAGAGAAATTATAATTCCCAATGTAAAATTAAATGCAGCATTGATGCCATCAGTGTTTCTTTCGTGGACTGCGATGCGTGCGATTTTTATGTGTATATGATAGAAGACACTTACATAATAATTGCGTACTATGATCAGTACTTTCACCTGCAGTCGGTGAATATCTGATCTCTGCTCTAAATAAGGACCGTTGCCCAAAACATCAGTCTTTTAAAATTAGTTCCCTTATAACGCAGTTTCAATTATTGTATGTGTGTACTACTGCCGAAGCTGTTTTATTTATTTGTGTTTTTTAAGTTGCATAAATCCCTCTGCTAATGATGTTGTCAGTGTGTTTTCACATACTTCACTTAATCACTTGTAATGCTATGCTAAACCTACTAAACCAGGACTAGGATATATGAGGCCAGTGTTAATTCACTGCTCATTGCACTACACTTTTGCATTATGTTTGAGATAATGACAATATGTTGATGGTGATTGATGGCGATTCATATCGGTGTTGATGGCGCTATTTTATAATGGTGATGACATTCACGTAAATGTATTTTGTACAAAATTTTACGCTTCCAGAATAATAATACAAAGTATCTGTTTTGTTGTATTTTGCTTTACATATTTATTTTCGAATTGTATCACTGTGTGCATTTTTTACTGTGTGTATGGTTGGAAGCATTGTGATGCCTTATATTTGGACTTGCAGATAAACTGTTATTTTTGCCATTAGACTAATTTCTAATGTCACTACTTATAGTGTGACATAAATATTTCGAGTTTATAAGTTTGTTTAAATTACTGGCACAGGGCACATACACATCTGTATTTTTTCTTATTACGCTTACCTTATCTGTACAGTTCAAAAGACAATCTAATATTTTAAGGCACTGCAGTGTTTCAAATGAATGTTTAATAGCAATAAGAAATATATGCGCTAAATAAATAACTGTGTTTGCCCTTGCACACACATGACTCACTCACACTATTTGTCATTAACACTGCCTTGTGAAGGAAACATATATATAATGTAGTTGGTTGACGTTTCGGCCAATGACCCTAATTCAGACAAGAGCCCCAGAGCCATTGCCTTGAAACATCATCCCTCTATATATAGTTCAGTTATCGGGCAGTAGTGATGAATGTCGTTTTTTGAGTTATGCCTGCGCACCAGGTCTGCCAATGCAGCCCGTGATTTTTTCTGTTTTAATTTTGCATCAATGTATGGCTCTGCGCTTGCTGCTGTTAATAACTTCTTATACAGTAACGTTAGGCTGCCTCAACACCCGCTGAAAGGAACCTGTCTTCAGAAGGCTAAATCATAGGTGAGCAGCCGTCACCTTTAAAAACGCGTGGGATTTTTGTTCGCACTTTATAAATCGAATCACATGTAGCGCCGTTAAGTGGTATTTTTTTTTACCAAAAATGCTACCAATAATTTAGAGAGATTTTCTTGTGTAAAAGATCAGGGTGTTTTTTCTCCTCCACTAATAATTGTTAGTGATATATATAGTACACGGAAGAGCACACGCATACCTTCACTCGCAGAATGATGCTTAAACGTTTGCTCTGGCAGCACTTACACACGTCAATTAAAAGGGTGGGATAGAATACACTCCTTGAGAGGAGGGAGAAGGCCACCACTGTAAGTGCCTGGGATGGGTGCGCGATGTGGTGGGGGGGGTGCTGGTGGTGGTGTGCTGGTGGGGGGGGTCTCAGTCGAGCCAATCGATGGAACAGACACGTGTAAAATCGACATCCCTATTCAGCCCGCGGTGGGGGGGCGCTTTAATTAATCGTGCACGTGTGCGTTAATTGTCGAATTGATCGCGATGCCGCCGCCGCACGCTGGCACGCCGCTCCACTCCTCCTCCGCAGCGGTTGGCAGCGTTTGAGAGCTTCTCGGTCGTTTCTTCTTCGTCTTCGTTTAAAAAAAAATCTACACACACACACGTCTCTTCTTCAGTAGTTTCAACCCCACGGCGATATTAGCTCGCATGAGGCGGTGCCGCATTAGCCACCGCCTGCCAAGGAGAGGGGTGGAGGAAGGCTTCCCGCTGTCCTGTCTGTGCGGGTGTGGACGGACGTGTTGATGACAGTTTCTGATTTTAAAAATCTGCAGCGTTGGCTCCAACACTCCGTTCTGGGAAAACCTTGTCCTTTAGGTCAGGTAATATGTGCGCGTGTGCGGTTGTGATCGTATGTTTATGTGGAGCGCGCGCTCTATATGTGCCTTTGTTATTGCGCCGAAGTTACATTGTCAATGACTAAGTTGAAATGCTTTCATGTTCTGTGACTATTCACTTTCGTGAGACAGAGTTTTTTCAGGATATATAAGATAAGTGCTTGATTTGCAATCTCATCCACCCTTATTGCATTGAAGCATTTTACGACCCAGTGCAAAAACTGCTTTCAAAGCCTTGAAATACGATGAATGCGTGCGTATCTTAATCATGAGCTCTTCATCACATGTACGGCACTTGCAAACGATGCATTTTAGAAAGTGGATTCCTTGATTTGCCTTTCACAAAATTAATTTGACCGTATTTTGCCAACAGATCATTCACAGTTTTTTTTGCTGATTAATATTTCACTTTGCTTGACGGTGCTTTGAGAAGTCTGTTGGGACCACACACACGTGGAATGCGATAAATATGAGCGATTGTTGGCCCTGCCGTCTGGGGCCCCTTACTCGGTTTCCCAGAGACTGATGGATCTTTAATAACAGACTGGCTTCAGTAAAAAAAAAACAATGCATTTTAACCGCTGCCTACTTTACTGTCAATTGCAGTTACGGCTGATAATTCTGATCGCTGAAGTACATCGGTCACGATTGTTGTTGGGTCAGTTTACATTTTACTTTATATCAATTTTGTTTGTGTTATTGCACTTTTTTGCATTGAAATACTTTCAAATTTGATTGGCAAGTGTCTTCCGTTCGTTGATGTTTGTCACAGAATCTGCCTGACTTTAGTAGTTTCCCACTGGCTCTATTATTGAACTAAAATGTAAGTTGGCAATATTCAGCACGGTTATTCCCACTATATTTATTTTGTAAGTGCGCTATTGATTTTTTTTATTGCTTATAAGATGTCGTTAAGCTGCAGTGAGTCACGGCGAGTTTGCCCCGCTTTGAGTGAGGACGTCGTGCGTATGACGGATGCTGAGAAACGGCTCATTCTTTGAGTGCAAATGAAAATGTAATGTAACCCGTCAGTTTTTTTGAGGGTAGCTGTGTTGGTATTGACCTCTCTGCCTGCGTTGAACTGAATGTTGTTAAAACAGCATTCCCCTATTTATAGGACGCGTGTCGTACCAAGTGTGCTCAAATTCCTTCCACGTGATGGGAGCCATATGCAGCTACAGTGGAGTCAACACGCCGAGCATAACTTAGAAAAGAGAATTCCAAGATCGTGTTGCATTTCGCCTGGTAAATATGCATCTGTAATTTCTTCAACGGATTTTCTACTTTCTAAAATTATTTTGTTGTATTCCTTTGTTGTTCCATGTACTAATGGCAGATTTATGCTTGAAAAGTTCCACAGATTAATAAAAAAAGATACAACCGACTATCTTTAGATGAGCCCAAACTAAAGCGCTCATAATGACATTCAAAATCTGTTCATAAATATTTCTGTCCGGAGCTTTGGGTGACCTTTTTGGTAAAATAAAACCGCCGCATGGCTCTGCCACACGAGACGCACGTATGCCCTGCGTTGCATTCACTGGCGTGGCGCGCGTGCAATCCCACCAGGTGCAGCAGCCACTGGGCAGCTAAGTACATACAGCGTTTGGGATGACACTTTTCAGTTTTCAACTATAAGTGAATCATAAGGTTAAACAACAAAGAAGGAATGTCAATCTAGGCCTAACTTGATGATCAATTCCTCGTGCTGTTGTGCCGCTTGTGCGCCCCGGGCCGCCGCTGAGAGATGTGTTCGCGCCTGGAATTTTGGAGAGCGCGCTCGTGGCAGAAATTCCTTTTCTCCCAACCACTCCGAGTTTAAAGCTGCCATGGGGTTGGGTTCCGATCGGCATGACAGACCATGGCAGCTGAATAATTACGCGCGAGCACGCATGAGGTTATTCACCCCCCCCCCCCTCTTTATAATTCAACCTTTTTTGTTATTATTTCCCGACTTCCGTGTTGCAGTGGTCGTTGCGAGGGTGATGGAAGAAAAAAAATCAAATGAGAATTTACATAATTCGCTGATTTGATGCAAGGAGTTGTGCCTGCACTAATGCTGTAAGCGATTCTAATGGCGCAGCGTGCACGCTAACTCGGGATTGCGAATGCAGCGGTGTACGCGTGGGCCAGCGATTTATAGGTGCACAAACCTTGGCCGGTCGGATGCATCAGCATTCCCGCACTGTCCGTGAAGGTTCCTGAAGAACGTCTATGAGTCATTGAATCTGTGTCGCTGCTGCAAGCTGGCCTTTTCAATAACTGGCGCATTTGAAATAGAGGACGGTGGAAGCGAATGCTCACGATCGAACAGAAAATGTTTCTAAAATGTTGCCTTCACGTCGGGCAACTAAGTCCACATTTGTGCATTTAGGTGGTATTATTGCTAAAATTTCTGTTATGACATTGGTGAATTAAAAAAACCGTGTCAGGTTTTATAGCATACGTTTGTTGGGTGTGCATTGTATATGGCAATGCGGGTGTGCAATGCGGGGTGCGGTAGTGCAGCGGTTAGCGCGCTGCGCTACGTACCCGGCGACTTGAGTTTGATTCCCGTTCATGGCCAACACCAGTAACGATTATCTGAATCGGTCCTGGGCCTCCCTTAGGTCGACTCAGTCTCAAATGAGTACCTGGTGTGATGTGTAAACATCGCCACTGGGGAGACAAAGGCGGCCGAACGTGGTACTGACCACCAACCCTCTCGTGCGCTGTGCCGGCCTTCATAGGTGCTCGCTAACAGCACTTGCCCCAACAGTGTCCTAAGGCTATACGGGGGATCTTTGTCTTTTTTATACAGCCAATAGGAACATTTGTAGACGAAACATTGCAGAAATTGTCAAGTGAAGGGTTCTCTTTTTCGTTTGATTCATGTGCATTACAGTATTTAATAACCACTGATGTTAAACTGTGATGCAATTTGCGAAGGAGCAAATGCATATTTAAGGACATGCGTGCCGACCGTTTATTTAATCACATTACGTCAGCGTGGAGGAAGTGCTAAGAACTTATAATGTAACCGAAATTGCTGAACATACATTGCCTGCTCAGCCGAGATGCATGTTCAGCGTGCAAGGCCAAATGTGACCTGTGTTTTATATTGCGCTTCATGGGAAGGTGGCTGGGTTATTGTGTGTTTTTGAGGTTCATATGGAGGTTGGTGAGGTTTGTTTAAGGTGTATCCACAGTGCATGAAAAGTGTGTTCACGAGGCCATGCCTTGTGGTACACCTTTTGCACATTTTTATGCATTCGCCTGTGTGTGCTGGTCACACAGCTCAAAGATTAACGCAGTATATACACGCGTGTGTGTTTTAAATGTGTGAGGAGCCGGTAGTGTAGCGGTTAGCGCGCTGCGCTATGACCCTGGCGACCCAGGTTCGATTCCCACTCACGGTCAACACCAGTGACGATTATCTGAACCGGTCCTTGGCCTTCCCTAGGTCGACTCAGCCTCAAATGAGTACATGGTGCAGTGTGTAAACATCTCCACTAGGGAGACAAAGGCGGTCGGGCGTGCTGCTGGCCACCCACCCCCTCGTGTACTGCTCCGGCCTTCATAGGTGCTCGCTAACAGCACTTGCCCCTACAGTGTTTCAAGGCTATAAGGGGAATCTTTGTCTTTTGTTTTAAATGTGCACCGATGCACGCATGCTCCTCGCATTCTTAGTTGGCACGTGTGCGTACCCCTAGTGTGCATGCGCACTTGTACACATTTGTATTTGGATGGTATTTTGTGTGTGTGTGTATATATATTCGGTCCATTAAATAACATTGTGTGGTCGGTCGTGATGTGTGCTTGCATTGGGTATGTGCCTGTGCTCGTGTGCACATGCCTCGTTCTATTTCTGTGCGGACACGTGTGTCTGCGTGTGCTGTTACGGCGCGTGCATGCACACGTGTGTCTTCGAGGTGTGCGTACGCACGAGTGCGTGTGCACGCGCGCACAATTTGTCATCCGTGTGCACGCGCCTGTGTCGGCTCGTGTGCTCATGTTTGCGTGTATGTGTGTGTGTGTGT
>CM025627.2:10889014-10916456 GCA_014621495.2 Entosphenus tridentatus
TGTGTGTGTGTGTACGCGTAATATCCTTCTTCCCTTCTGACATATGCTGGACGGTCTCCTGGGAAATCGGTGGGGCGAGTGCCCGCTGGATTTTTTTACGCGGCTTTGTGATTGCGTGCGCACGGTCTGCTATTGGTTTCAGGGCCTGTGCTCTGGTTTCTGTGCTCCCCCACCCCTTCAAATCTAACAAAGCCTCCTGATTCACCACGCTACAGCAATGCAGTCAGTGTGCTCTCTGGCATGTGAAAACACCAATACTTTTGGGAGCCAGATCATAAATACGTTAGGTGCTGCTGCATTCTGTTTAAGGTCTGTGTTGGGGACACTTCCTAAACGTAAAACCATCGCTGCTCAAATAATCGTCCTGATTGCATTAAGAATCGTCGGTTTGTCCATTTTCAATTTGTTGAGGCTCCAGGCTATATAATCAACCACTGATGCGGTTTAATGCAAAGTTACCGCAAAATCAATGCTCAAATAAACCGCTTGTGATATCACTCTTTTTATTTTTGCTGCAATTTGTATGAAGAACTTGTCACTGACAAAAGTGTGCGGTGTTTAGAATGCAAATCGCAACAGAGCGTGGCCTCCTATGGCTGTTTTTTAAGTTGCCTCCTATCGCCCGATGATTGGGACTCAGCTTGCTATTGAAGCGTACGGCTATTTCATTGACTTGTTGGTCAGGTTCATTGGACAATTCGGACAATTTAAAACCTGTCTTTTTGTGAATGATTGTGTGTGGGGGGGAAAAAGCTGTACACTACTAATATAATAAAATAACTAAACCCATTCTTTTTTGTTATTTAAAATTAGTCTTGCTCTCATCATAACGGTTTCGGTTATATTGAATGTTGGTGAAATAAATTGTGTTATTGTTAAATGCAAGTACAGTATTAATTGTTTAACTTAATATATAATTGTTTTTATTATTTTTAAAATATAAAATGAATGAGGTTAAGTCAAACGGTTTTGGAACATTATGTTAAGTTCAGACATTCACAAGTTTTATTCTATATCTATGGTAGTTTCCCAATGGAATGTACTCTGCCACCATGCCAAAGGTGTGGGGCCTAAATTCAACCTAACCCATGCTTGATATGACACTTAGTTTTGTACGCATAAAGCTTTCTTTAAAATTCCTGACCATACCTCTTATGTATAGTTTAATATGGGTGAGCGCTCGGTCAATTTAAAAGGCTAAAATAATAATTATGAACCAGGAATTTAAAACTTGCCACCCATATCCACATGATGAACTATGGACATTTGGATTGAATCTCAACTGGTGACCAATTAGGGCGTAAAATCCGTTTCCTTTTCATTATTTAAGCACAAGTAACTGCGCAGTCATTAATGCTTGGCTATCGCACTTTCAGAATAAAAGCGCACATTGCGTGCGGTAACTTTCGCTGTCTGCACTTGGCAGCGGAGAAGCGGCGCTAGAGGAAGGAGAGTGCATCTAATACTCTTGGTTGGCAGCCAAAGGATCTCATGCAAGACGCAACCTCGTAATACCACAAATACCAGCGCCTGCTCAGCTGTGCAGCTCTGCCTTGCCAAAAAGTAATGTAGTCAGGATCTCCACAAGCTGGAGTGCAGATGCACACTTAAAAAACAAGCCAAGACACCCTAACAAAAGAGGGAGATGGCGATGATGCGTGGCAGGCCCCGCGGTGTGGAGCGTGCTGGCCAAAGCGTGCGCTACGAGGGAGCGACGTTTGCGGGCTCCCCGTTATTGTGTAAACATGCCTTGATGGCGATTGGCTAATCCCAACGGAGTCCAGCTATTCCCCTTTGAATCATTAGCCACGCCATTTGGGGGACTTGGCCATTAAGGAGCGGACAAAAGATGAATGAGGTAATGTAATACCCAGGGAGGGCGCTGCTGTTGTTTTTTTTCTCTTTTTTTAGGCAAATACTTCTTTGTTTGCTCTTGCTATCATTCTAATTTTACATTTTCTTTGTTTTTAAACTGACATGCTGCCGTTTAAGACATCTGGCGGAGCGGTAATGAGCAAAGCAGACTTCTTGCGTGCTCTTGTTTCTGGCGAAGGTTTTCAGAATCTTTTTGACCGCTGCACCGCTTTAACTAAATGGTACACGATATGAGTAAAATATAGCTCGTTATGGACCGGTAATGCATCTCTCCAGGAGTACGATTGGCATGCAGGGAAAATAATGATGTGTCAGTGTTATAAACTAATGCAAGCTTTCATACTGCGAGTGCAATAATGAAATAGGGTTCCATGCCTCTAGCCTTTTATGTTAATAACATATCTTCCCCGCGGAGTGAGCGTTTACTTTGGATTACTAATATTGATGCACATTTGTGCAAGTGTTTATAAATGCATGTGTGCGAGTACACATATATAGTGTTACACTGTGCACTTAGATGGATTTATATAAAATAATCTATAACGATGGTTCACCGTGACTTCTGGGAAAGTTATTTATTAAATCATTAATACTGTATTGATACATAACCATTAACAGATATGTGCCCGAAGTTCTGTTAACCATTAACCTGTGTCATTTTTCAGTCATTGTAAATGTCCATCTTTTTTCACTTTTTCAAAACAAAATCAAATATATGCTGGCAAGCCCTTGAAAGGGATTTGAAGAAATCTGTCAACAAACCACCACGGAAACTTCATTTTTGTCACCGCCTTCACTGTCTTTTGACATATAAATTACAGGAATGAACGATTGCAACCTGCCACTTCTTCCCATAGATTAGATCACAAAAACAACAAAAATGTTCCCAACACCCAAATGGCAACTGATGACACTGTAACACATTGTTTGTTCCTGGGTAGTAAGTGTTCTTCTTTCGTAATTGCGTATGCCTAAAAAGTATAGAAAATGCCTTCATATTCTGTTATTCCCCACAAACTTTGCTTTTGTGACCAGGACAGTGATATTTTGAAATCTACCTATTTTCAATGATAAAACGGGCGAATTTGTGTCTTTTCGTTCACATAAAGTCAGAAAAAACAACATTAATCAAAATTAACGTGTATTTATACTAAAGTAATACAAAAATGACTAGAAAATATTTAGAAATTAGTAGTTTTTCGAGATTTACGATTATACTGTAAATCACTTTCACGAATCAGCCCCCAAATGTAGTCTCCCATCATGTTCTTGTTATACTGTCCTTGGTAGCAGCGTTCAAAGTCCAGTATATCTTAGTGGAGCGCTCGCCTTGCTCCTCCGAGTACGCTCCCATGTTCTCCTTGAATTTATCAAGATGAGCATCAAGGATATGGACTTTGAGGGACATCCTACAGCCCATTGTGCCGTAGTTCTTGACCAGAGTCCCAACCAGCTCCACATAGTTTTCAACCTTGTGATTGCACAGGAAGCCACGAACCACTGCGACAAAGCTGTCCCAAGCCGCTTTCTCCTTACTAGTGAGCTTTTTGGGGAATTCATTGCACTCCAGGATCTTCTTTATCTGTGGTCCGACGAAGATACCAGCTTTGACCTTTGCTCAGACAGCTTAGGGAAAAAGTATTGAAGGTACTTGAAGGCTGCCGACTCCTTATCTACACCTCTGACAAATTGCTTCATAAGGCCCAATTTGATGTGCAGTGGTGGCATCAGCACCTTTCGGGGGTCCACCAGTGGCTCCCACTTGACGTTGTTCCTCTCCACAGAAAACTCGGTCCGCTGTGGCAAGCCCCGCCTGTGGTAGTGCGCCTTGGTGTCCCTGCTGTACCAAAGGCAAAGATAGCAGGGAAACTTGGTAAAACTGCCTTGGACACCCATCAGGAATGCCACCATTTTGAAGTCTCCGATGACCTCCTAGCCATACTCATCATACTTCAAGGCGTCCAGCAAGGTCTGGATGCTGTTGTAATCCTCTTTGAGGTGCACCGAGTGAGCCAGGGGAAGAGATGGATCCTTGTTACCATTTTGGAGCAGCACGGCTTTGAGGCTCCTGGTGGAACTATCATTGAAGAGGCGCCACTCATTCTGGTTACAGGCGATTCCGATTTCCTCGAACAGACTGGTCACATTGTGGCAGAAGCAGAGCCCATCTTGACGGGTGAAGAAGCTGCAAAAAGGTTCATGACGCTTCCTCTGATCTGCGACTTGCATACTTTCATCCAACAAGTTCCACTGCTTGAGCCTAGACGTCAAAAGCTCGGCATTGGACTTGGTGAGACCAAGATCTCTGATCAAGTCGTTGAGGTCTTTTTGGTTGGGGTAGTATGGGTTTCTCTCCTCAGCTCCACCTCTGAAATTGTCATCTGGATCTACATCTTCCTCGCTCTCTGACTTGCTGCTCTCTTCTAAAGACGGCTGCTCTCTCTTCGGAGGAGTGGGTACGGGGAGCTCATGGTGGTGTGGCACCAGGGCGATGGATAAAGGAAGGTCTAGATACGTGATAGCAGGTGCATTCTTGCGAGTCCGACATTTGGAAGGGTCCACCATGCAGAAGTAGCAGTTGCTTGAGTGGTCAGTGGGTTCCAGCCAAATTCTTGGGATAGCGAACTTCATGCCTCTCTTTTCCCGTCTGTACCATCCTACAAAAATAAATTTACTTCACCCTTGACTAATGTGTAAGAGATTCTCGCAACATTTTTCATGTATGATATGTTTTCAATAACATTGAAAACTGTAAATTAAAAACTTGTACAATTTTACAAATTTTTGCAAATCTTATCACGTAAAATTCCAAGCAATTGTCCATCTTACCTTCCAGAGTTTTTTTGCATTGCTTGCAGGTGAAATGAAGTGCCCAGGGTTTGTCTTGATCCCCGACAGGCATGCCGAAATATGCCTTGTAGGCCTCACACATCTTAGCAGATGCTTCCACAGAGTGCTTTTTCGCTCTTGTCTTGATAAATTGGCCGCAGAAATATCAAAATGCGTGTGCCGGATGCTTGCAGCCTCTTGATGCCATCTCAGAAAAATGCAGATATGTATCCACTTAGGCAGCTGGAACTAAACTGAACTGGTGGGCTTAAGGCGCCCGTATTTATACTACTATTTACATTACTGGAAAGTTCTAGAATGTTCTAGAAGTTACTCCAAGTTTACTCAGCATTGAATCTATCTGGAATGTTCTGCAAAATAGGTCAATTTCAAAATATCACTGTCCTGGTCACAAAAGCAAAGTTTATGGGGAATAATAGCCATTTTCTCTAATTTTGAGGCATAAGCAATTAGGAAATAATACTTACCACCCAGGAGAAAAAAATGTGTTGCACTGTGATCAATCGAGGCTTGCGCGTGGAACGCCTTGTGCGGCCCATTTCTCGAACTGGGAGCAAAATGGGATTAAAATATTTATGCGGGGATTCGGGGGCGGCGCTGGGTGGTGCACACACTCCCTGCGGTTGATGCAGGAAGGGGGATTTGGTTGGGTACCCAGCTACTTGTGCCTACGTGTGTGTGTGTGTGCGCGTATGTGTCCACGCGGAGCCGGGACCCCACGGTCTTGTCACGCACAGTGGTTCGGCCACGCACGATGCGCGTTGCGGACCCGGTGACCTGGGTTCGATTCCAGCTCGTGGATGATAGCAGCAGTGGCAAGTGGTGTATTGCAGCCTTTCCTGGGCCTCTCCTTGGTCTACTCGGCCTCAAATGAACGATACCTTGTGCGGTGGATAAACATTGGCACCGATGAGACAAAAGTTGTCAGGTGTGTTGCAAGAGGCATCTCGCTCGCAGCACTTCCACCGACAATCTGGGTGGCTGTACCGGATCTTTGTGTGTGTGTGCATCTGTGTGTGTGCATCTGTGTGTGTGCATCTGTGTGTGTTTTACCTATTTGATTATTTCTTATTTTTTTAATGTTTTGCGGAGGAGTGGCACGGATGGGTTGAGGGGAGGTGGAGTGTGGGAGGCGAGTCGGAGAGTACGAAACGAAACGAAACCCAAGTCTTCGTCCTCTCTCCTGGTAGCAATTTATTTGCCCTTTGAAGTGGGCCAGCGGCCGTGCTGTGTGTGGGGAAATTATTTTAGCATGTTGGGTGGGAGGCCCCTCTGTAATTCTGCTTTGGGCGGTTTGGCCTGAAAATAGCTTTTTAACCTGCCGACTGCCTTGATAAGAGGATAAAAAAAATGCCGCTCACGAAAATGCAATTGCAACTTATAGTTCTATCGCACAATGTTGTTTGGAACTCTCAACAAATAGGCATTCTATAGTATTGTGCAATGTAGATAACACAGTGGATTTCTTTTCCAGATGTAGGATTAGGCATTTTGTTACAGTTTTTGTTATTTATATGAAGACACCAAACTAACCCAAGAGAAACCACAACTGTCATTGTTTTGATCTTGTGAATAATGGGAACAAAAAGATATACGTTGGTAATGAAGTGTTACAGTCGAATAATCTCTTATACAATTTATAGACAATCGTGACTGAGTCTCTGTTGTAAATTCTCATGATCTTTTAAAATGGCCAGGATGTTGAAAATGCATACAAGTACAGTAGGGACCATCCTTGTAGCAAAAACAATCCCAAAACCTGCATCTTCAAATTTGGGCCCCCAAAATTGATCACCAAAAAACTGATTGATTTTATTCATAGGACAGTATAACTACAGTCTTCTGCTAAACACTTACAAATATATGACCCCCATAATCAGCAAACCAAGTAATTCGCCTCCAGTGGAGTGTGACACGAATGCTGATAGAAAGTGGACGAACCCAGCTACCGGTTGCTATTATACTTTCTAGTTAAAGTATAATATATTATTTTTGCTCCCAACCATTTATTATTAATTTGGCAATCAATGTGTCCTGGCTACAGATAACACGCTGTGTCCAGAGCTTGGGCAAGAGTGGTCTTTAGTGGTGCTGCCCTGTCTCGGTGGACATTTATTGCTTGACTGCCTCGCAGCCATCATCATCATCATCGTGCTTGCTCGCTTGCCTGGCGGTGGGGAGTTTGCCTCCCGAGTCTCCGCTTGCCTTTGTGTATTTCTGTAAATATTGTTTTGATTCATTTGCTCATCATGCCGTTTTGTGCCTATTAAGATGCCAGCCAGCATCCTGGTTGGTTAGCAGGTTGTGCTGGTGGCTGTTGTTGTGTCGCATGCTTTTATACTGAGAGTACAGATAAAACCGTGTTCCTGCTAAAATTGATTTTTTTTTCTCTCTCCAAAATAACATGTGTACAGCCGGATACATCAAAAAGACTGACATTCCCCCATTTAGTTTTATATACTGTTGAGACAAGTGATGTCCGTGAGCACCTATTGAGGCAGGAGAAGCATGAGGGCATGGTGTGGCTAGAACCACGCCCAGTGCCCTTTGTCTCCCGCGTGCTGATGTGAACGCATCGGTGAAAGTGCTCATCTTAGGCCAAGACTATGGAGAAGATGCTCACTCTGTTCGCGTGCCACTTTTCATTGATGTGCACGGTCAGGAATTGAGCTCAGACTGCCGGGAACACAGCGCAGCATGCGTGAACCTCATTGCTTCTTCGCCATATACACGTATATGCAGTACCAGCAGATACGTTCGCACAGTTTTGTCTCCAAGGCAATTGACATTGCAGATCTTCTCAGGACGTTTCAAGTTGTGATGGCAACATCATATTACATGCAGACAGTCTCGTTTTATAATTAACACTTTTTGAAATTGATTCTGAAAGTCCTTTCGCCGAGAAAGATCGCTTCCAGATCAGGGTGCCGATGTGTTGGCAGGGGGCCTTTTACGTGAAGATAATTTGCAGCACCAAAATTATTTTTTGAAAGGCAGTAATGTCACTTTTAAAAATACTTGGGTCAGGCTATGGTATTTCAACAATTTTCTCAACAATGTGGTAACGGCTATTACCTGTATTTATCTCAGCAAATTATAAAATAAATGCTACCTGCAATAAGGATAATATAATTTTAGTTGTATGCATGTCAGTTTCAAATGCATTTCTAACTTAAAAAATTACAATAATTAAAAACAATGACAGCTATGCGTATCTCATTCTTTCCTCATCAAACGTATCGGACAATGTCATTCAGGTAAACCCTTCCCATTTTGTTTTAGAAAATTGATTTACCGCGCCGAACGGCATATTAATGAAGGCAATTATGCAAAGCAAAATGCCAGTTTCAGTATTCTTTTTGTATGCCCGAATGCCACTGGGCAACCCTTGTTGCAAGCGTGCCGATACACCTGTACGGAATGTAAATGCGTGTTCTGCTGCCGTGTGCGGCTTGCCCCTGCGTACGGGAACGCCGCCGCGCCACCGAGGAAGACGGCCGCACGGAGGACATGTGAGCGCCGGTGCAGCACAGCGAGTGTACTTGTGGTGGGAAGGGGTGACGTCAATGCAGTTTGCGCTCCCCAAGCACTCTCCCGTATGTCGATGGTGAACATTTGTGCCGGAGCATCGCGAAACTTCTCGGCAAAAAAAAAAATTGTGGAAATAATCCGCTTGGGGATGCAGCGTCGTTGTGTATATATGCTCCCCAAACTACGTTGTGAAGTGTGGTGGCTGCCTTGTCCACGGTGCTCGTAATGCCATCGGATTCTGTTCACGATCCACCACTGTGTATTCTACTTGAGTAAACTCCATATGTGGTATTGGTTGGGAGGCACATACTACATGTTGTGGTAGTCTTCTCATTTTGGTTCAATGTGTTTGTGGAATTTGCCGAGTGTTACAACTTTGCATTCAACATGACAGCTTTACCAGTTAAAAGTGACATTGTCATTTGATCTTGATGCCTTTGATATGACTAGGCATGTACAAATTCACTCTCGCAGCAATTCCTTGAATTGTTGAGGTTCAGGGTACGAATTCGACCAATGAATCAAATATTTATTTGGCCATTACGGTGACTGTAGAATTTCCAGTGACTGCATGGTTTACGTGAACAAATCACGTGTAGTGTAGTAAAATATGTGAATATAAAATAATTCATTCACACAATTCAGTGCCCTGTGAGTATAAGAATTGCTTTCAACCGACGAATCATTGCACGCTTGGGAATAACCATCTGTGCAGTAATTCAAAATATACCCTCATGTAGTGGTACACTTAGATATAGCGCTCACAGGTAATCGTGATAGTTTTTCTGCCCTAGAGGGGAGGGTACGCTAAACACCTTGTTTGTCATCGGGGAGGGGTTTTATGTGCACTAATGAGGCTGCAATTGAAGTTATAATTCATAAGTCATTTTTACAATCAATTAATATCAATAGACACCGTGGTGTGGAGAAGGATGGTTAATTTTGGCAAACATTTATTGTACCTCTAAATCAATTGCAATGATCATAACCTGCCTCGCGGTTTATAATATAACGTGTAACGTAAATCGGTGCTATTGTACGATTTCGTATGGAAGAATATACACGGAGGTTTCCTTGTGAGCGTGTCTTCAATGCTACAGCGTGCATGTTTGCATGCGTGTTTATTTGGAGACAATTTTGGAAAGGCAGTTTCTCTTAGTTGCGAACGTCCTCATTAAAAGTCTGACTTCGACCAGCCCAAGTGCAAAAGATGAATGATAACATTTTTGGCATGGTTGAGTAAAAAAAAATACTATATTTTCTATATATTTTTTTCCCCCTTCAAATATTTCAAATGTGGTCCACAACCCTATCTCTTGAATTGCACTTTAGCCGAGCGCTTGCAGTCCCTGCTGGCTTCTGCAATACCACCATGTTGCTGGGCTGATAGCAGATTTGAACGTGCGGTGCTTTTTTTCTGGCCCTATTCCAAAAAAAAGGACCGCCAGACCGCAGTCTCTAGCCAGTTGTATACGCCGCCCGTGGGGGAGGTTATCAACCCCACGATTGTGGACATTTAATTGCCGGTGTAAAACTGGTAAGCTTTTGGCGGCCCAATCGGGGAATCGTATCTCCTGTCCAATTCTGGCTTTGATTGGCAGGCTTAATAACAACAATGGCACTCGTAATTGCAGTCGTACTCGTGTTTTATTGAACTATGTAATGTACTATTGCGGTGCATTATACATCGTAATAGTTGGATGGCCATGCATATATCCTGCTACCCAAACCTGCTTTCCACGCTCCTTATACCTGTTGTAAATAAACGGCATGTGCTGCATCAGGCAGATTTCGAATACCTCTGGTGACAATATACCCATTGCATACTTTAATGGATGTTTAAAAAAAATGCTGAAAATGCACTGAACGTACGAGACGTGCAACAAGTCAGGACAGGATCAAGCAGCTAATGAGAAACCAGTGAGCTACTTGAGTGTCTTGAGAACACGGTTTGTGTATTTTAGTGCTTTGTCCGTGTGCTTGTGTGCGCGCGCACGTGTGAGCGAGCCCGTGTCATTGTGCCTGCGTGTGTTTCCTGGCCAGATTTCTGGAGATTTTTTTTTACTGTTCCTTTTTGGCAGCAAATACGAAGTACAATTTGCAACAAAATGTGTATGTGTTGTCGCATGTTCTAACTTATATGAAAACAAATTAAGCAGGTGTGCTTCCCCCCCACCACACCTTTCCCAGTTTCAAGGGTATACGTTGTTATTAAATTTGCGTTTATTTCTTTACGGTGTCACAGCCACCTTTTGGAGGTCAGTGTGGTTTTACTGCTTTTAACAGAAGACAGGCTCCCAGATGTATATTTGAAGAGAATGGATGGACACATCACGAGCCAATTTAAGCACATTTTCCAGCTGACGTTAAGTACACCTATACCGATGCGTGCATATAACTCCGTACGCTCGTGGATTTACACTGGCCTCAGGGATTCTTTTTATGTTTGCGTGGCTGTCTTCAGTGTTTAAAAGGCAGAGGAATTGCATGTGAAATGAGCCGGCTGCTCATCGGAGAGATCCTGCGATGTCCCCAAGGACTGCCTGTGTCTGTGACTGCCCCCTTAAAACCAGATTAGAGGAAGATCCGCTGTAATGTGTGTCAGAGTTAGCCCGCATGCTGCTTGGGTTTTATACAAAAGCGGTGCTGGAGCGTTTTGGTTTTTTGATGCGTTTGACATTCGTACAGTGATGTTTTTTTTGGTTAAAGCACAAGTGCAACAAAATGTGATCACTTTACACCGCTGGGTGTGTGTAATGCACTGGGAATTACCATGACGGGAGAACTCTTATCCGCTATGATATGGGGGGGGGGGGGGGCTTTCTCGCAGATCTTATTTTTTCCGTGGGGTAATACGCGATTTTACTATTATCCGCATAGTAAAACATAGTGGATAACCTGTGGTTAATAGGATACACTTTCCCTGTGATTCCTCTTATCCTCAGAAACATTGCAAGTATTACGAATAATAGGAAAATATGGCCGTGGGTAATAAGAGTTTTCAGGACCCTACAGCTGCCACGGATAATTATAAGAGTCACGGGTAATAGGGCCGCAGATAATAAGCGTTCTCCTGTTCTGTATTATTACTTGCGATAACGCGTTGTCGTGTATTGTGTTGTAATGTAAAAATGTTCGTATGAATCCAGGCTGATGGGTTGTATACACAGACTACGGAGGCAAGTGCTGTTAGTGATTGCCTATTAAGATCAGCATAGTACCACGTACAGAGAGGTGGATTGTCCAGCATCACACGGGCAGGCCACGGCGCTGGTGTTCGCACACGGCACCAGATACTGAATCCAAGATGGGTTGAACTAGGCAAGGCCCAGGCCATGTGCGCATGCTAACACACACACACACACATCCATATGTACACTGCGCGCACTACACATTTTACACTACAAATTGTGTTTGCAGATACGTGTCACCATATCTAACATAGTGTAGCCGGCTATGCGTGTGTCCGGGTATATGTGTACATGTAAAATGAAACATTTATTTAACGCGGAACTAATTATTGTGAATATTACATAATTTACATTTGAAATTGCAAGTGACATGAAGGCCACTTGGAAGTGGTGTCTAGAATTTATTTTTCAATTTAGTAGAAAATAATCATTATCTTTGATTAAAAACAGATATTGTATATCACTATTTCCACAGAAAACATTGGTTTTATATAGACTCAGCCCTACATATTTTTGTGCATAATGGTTAATGCTTGGTATGGGTTTTTCTTCACGTCTCAAAATGTATAACCTTTGCATCGTATAACATTCTCCTTGTAGAAATACTCCACTGAATGCAATGTTCGTCACGACCTGGCAGCAGTTCTTGCAGTGATGCCACAGCTGCTGCTCACGGCACTGTACCATGGACCCTAAATAAATGTGAAACATCAGACCAAGCAGATTCCTTCGCTGTCGTGAGCTGTTGGTTAATTATGGCACGTACAAACAGGAAATAGGAAGTGTGGCACCGATGACTCGCATGTTTATGGGGGAGGGAGGGGGGGTTTGCGAACAGAAAGCCGGGTAATTTCAAGCGAGCATTGTGGAGTTAATGGGGGTTTGCGTACAACAGGAAGTGTTGTCACTGTGACATTGCTGACGAGGCCCATTTTCACCCTCACTGGGTGTATCATTCCCCTTGACGCAGAGACCCAATATAGTAAACATAGGGAGGAGACCGTGTTCCTCAATAGCCTATATTTAGCCGAATAAGCGTGGTACACGGCCATTGCTACATTGCCTATATGCATTTTTTGGCTTTCAATAGAATAGAAAAAATGAGCTGATGTACCAATGTGTCACAATGTCAGTTTTAATAATAAAAATGCTGGCATTAAGATATACCTTGTGGAATTTCCCATTGCCGACTTTGCAAGTTGTTGGAAGAAAATGCTAAATACAATAATTGCTCAAGTAACAAAAGTGTCCCGTCATTGCCCAAGAATGATCTAATAATTGCCGAGTGACTAAAAGGCCATGTAAGAATAGTCTTCCAAACGTAGATTTTTCACCGTAAACACAGTATCGAAATCCCTCACTCGCTCCTTTACCCATTCTAAATTATCACACGTTGGTTGTGCTTCTAATTTGAAAGCAGGAATATTCCATTTGTGAAACATAAACGTGCGGTTTGCAGTGCATGGATTGATAGAGATGTCCACCACGTACACGCGTATGAGCTTGCATTGGGTGCGGTAAGCGCAGCCCCCGATGTGTGGAAGCTGGAAAACGCAACCGCGTTAAATGAGCAGAAATTGGCAGAAATGGGTTAATCCCAATGACTGTGCCAGTGAGCACCTTTCCACAGCGTGGCAGTCACAGGGCGCGAGGGAGTGTAACTAATAGTGTTACAGACTCGCGTAATCAAACCAGTGTCTGCATCGATACTTTTGATGGCTGACTGGAGACTGGACGGCCTTCTCAAGTACGTCCGAACAAACTACGCTCACTTGTAGAGAAGAGGGGTATTGATTTCCCCCCCCCACCACCACCATTCTTTTCCCCCCTCTCGCCGTATGCTCGGCTTGCCCCGTTTGTAAAGTGTGAACCCCCTGGTGAAAAACAACTCTTCGTTCCCGGTTTTAAGTGAGACGGTAAAAGGTACATTTCTGTTCTGTTGAACGATTGCGAGTGTTTTTTAGTTGCCGAGTTTATTCATCATTGTGTCGGCGGCCTGCTATGCTCGAGTCGATGGCATCGATTGTCATTTATGGTTATAGGAAAATTGATGTGAAACTCAGCATCATTTAAACAATAGGCATCTTGGTTCGGTTAAGGGAGAATTTTTTTCTCCCTTCCCTGCTCCCTTTTCATGGTTTTCAAAAGTGGCACGGTCGGTAACTGAGATGGTGTTTATGTTAGAGCGGTGTTTGTTTTCTGTGAGACTTACGCTGCCTTGGGTACTAGTAACGTTGGAAGAACTGACAGCCGAACTGAGCACATCTAATCATCGAAACGCAACGAGCAGATGACTTTTACATGAGGTGTACCACACTTCCAGACCGGGCATTTGAATCGCTGCTCACCCCCCCCCCACACCTCTTTTCCACCCCTGCTATTTTTTTGCGATTTCACGCACCACCCGTGAGCGTTGATCTCGGTCGTAGGTTTGTCAAGAAGCTGACGGGAAGTCTGATTTAACGACTTGTTTGGTCGTCTCCCTATGACGGATACTGTTTCACTTTTAGATATCTTGCTACCTAAGGCTGTATGCTGTGTCAAAAAGGACTTTTTTTTATTAAGTCATTGCAAAACATGTGACGTGATGGACGGGCATTTGGGTGCGTGTGCACTTGAACTAAAAAGAGAGCTCTGTGGGACAAAGTTTATTTTTGGAGATCTGCCCGCCGCACTGTGTACCTGTTTCTTTATCCCTCACGAAGACTTGTTGTTGTAGCATTGACAGCGCACTGAGGCGGGTGGTTGAGAGACGAGGCTCGGGGTCTGAGACCGCAAGTGGTCACCGCCGATTGACCACATTCTCGTCCTGTGTCTGCGTCAGCCTCAATTGAAAATTAAGATTTATCTTCAGATCGCAGTGCTCAAGTCTCTTTACCATCATTGGACCATATGAGCACTTCCACTGGCTTATTGGTTTCATTTTGAACCCTTTGTGAATTCACTGCTGGATGAAGGTCTTCCCACCCCCATGTCAGTCGTGCGCTTGCTTTTTAGCTGTACTCTACCGCGCTGGTCAATGTCGATGTGTTATCACCATTTCCTACGGATGTTAGCCGTGGCCTGGAATACAACTCAGGCAGTCAGGTTAATAGGGCCTAATAGGGCCGTGCGCTAACTATTAAGGTGTATTAGCTTAGTGTAATAATTTGTTCATAGTAAACAATAGTGCTTATTTCTTATCCAAGAAAGACTCACTGAGTCACTAGACGCTCTGCATTGGAATGTTTGTCCAATTTCATCAATTAATATTTAGCATGTGGGAGAAATCCAGAGTATGCAGAGACAACCAATGCATATGGGGTCGTGGAACTCAGCACTGCCATCTCCTGGCTGTCCTGCAGCCCTGTACCTGCAACACCTGGCAAAACCGAGTGGTCACCCATTCAAATAATACTCAATCTCAACCCTGCTTAGTTTACAAGATCTGACAAAATTGGGCACACTTGGTGATTTGGTCGTAAGCTATATTTGTACAAATATTTCGATTTCCTTCTATTTCCACTTCCTTTGGTGGCCCTTTCCCAGAGAAAACAAAATGTAATTCCTTGGACTAAGGAAAACCATTACGTCTTGTCCTAACAGAGTCAGGTGTCAAAATATCTCAAGTAATGAACAGTTGCTGGTGCGGAGTCGTTTTCAATGGGAAGCGTTGCAAATCTCTGCGCAATCTCCTGGGAGGGGCAACTGACCAAGAGGGCTCAAGACGACCATCTCGCGCACATCGATTTTTGTTCCCCCCCCACCTTTTTTTTTTAAACACTTTAACATTCCACCTATGCGAGTGCCGCTTCGTTGGGCCAAGGGGACTTGCGTCTTCTGGGGACGAGGGCACCTTTCGGTCGACATGCGGCATATTTTGTTCTAGCTTTTCGATTGGGACACGGTCAGGACCCAGACGTGGCAGTCGAGATTCTGGCCAATCGGCGAGGCTGTTGTTTCGTGCCTGAAACGCCCCCCCCCCACTCCCTGCCTCTTCATCTCTTGCCATTTTTTTCCCCTCTCACCTGAAAAGCACTTGTGTACAATATTTCTGCGACGCAGCCATGTGCCAAACCCAGCTATACCTACTTACATATTATACATATTAGAAAATAATATTGACCAATAGCCAATGCATCAGCACAGCCGTGCCCGTTGAGCGAGTCGAACTGAAAGACAAATTCCCAACACATTGCCGTCAGGAGGACATCCCCATTGATTTCATTTTTTTATTTTGAGCAGGAAAGTGATATTGCCTTGCCGTGTGGGTTGTACGGTTCGAGAACCCACTTTGACAATAGGCATATTTTCGTCCACTTGCTCATGCGGCAGTAATGTGGTTTGGCAGAGATTTGTGACAGCTAGTGGTAGCTGTTGCTGCAGATGCTGCACATTAAATTGGCCCTTGCCCAGTCCTGGCGTGTTCTAAACTTAGCGTTTATTTAATTGAACATCACAGTCCGCTTAATTATCTGGCAGCAAGTGGATTTTGAGAGGCAATTAAAAAAAGTTTTTTAATGTATGTTATTCTTTGCTACGTGAGATGTGAAGCACGTGTGTTAGCGGTGCCGTGTGTTCTTATTAACCTTTAGCCTGTAATTAACATACCTTTGTGTTTTATGTATATAACGTCATATTCAAAATTAAATACAGGTAAATTTCGCATGAAAAACGCTAATTGTGCTAATTTTAGGATAGACTTTGATGGATCATACTTTGTGTCATTTTTATCATTTACACTTTAATGTTTTCAGAAGTGATTAATAATGGTTACCCCTGGCTATAAAAACAAAACCATCTTTACTTCATATACAATGACGGCTGGAAATGTGGATCTTTGATTTCGTGGCCACAACTAGGCCGGGTACGTTTGCGTAAGTTCACATTTTCAGATGCGTGGCTAAACGAAATGCGCATGCTCATGCAACATTGTTCAGTTTTTTTAGAAATCGTGGTATGTTTGTATATAAACGTGTGGCTTAAAACAGCGTGTAACTTTTGGAAATAAATTGTTTACAGAAACCCGAGCATGGATGAACAAAACCCACGTTATGGTAAAAAGTAAAATAAACATAAAACAACAATTGTAAATGGCAAAACATGCCATTCAACACAATTGACAAATAACCACGGCAGTATCATGTTTCTTCTAGTGTAATGTATATGGGTTGTATATCAGTGTGATATGTCCATTCGAAGAAAAAAAGTTTTCATTTTCGAATTTTTTGTAAAATACAATTTTAATCGTGCAAAATCTAGCACCAGACCTACGTTGTAGCTGAGAATGTTTTGAAATGTAAATGTACTCGGTAAGAATGTTAGGAAATTCTATCGGGAAAAGTAATAGCTCATTAGGCTTATAATTCAACAAACTGCATTTCGTTAAAACATTTCCTTAAATAAAGCTCATCGTGGTTCTTGGCAGAGAGTTTCGAAAATTATTTCTTGACATTACTTTCTGACATTTGTGCGATGATTTAAGAAGGATTATAACAAGTACATCTTTTAATATCCAAGAAAGCAATGGTGCCCAAATCCCCATCCGTATTAAAAGTTTGTTTAAGATTTTTTTTAAATCTCATACTTGACAGTTCAGTCAGATACAGGGAAAAGTCACTTCCGTTCTTTGTCTCCAGCCTGCCTCACAATCCTGCGCTGCCCTCAGAACGCTACCTTTAAACGAGATTCGGCACAAGTGATAACAACGTTACGCAGCCCAGTAGGAGTAATGCGTCTTATTGAGAATCCTATCCATTACGCGTATGTATATTATTACGGCAAATAATCTGCCAGCCGACTCGAATTCAAGCCTGCCACCTTCCCCGGTCTCTGTAATGATATCTCGACGGCCCGCTGAAATGTACGCACAAGAAAACCACTCCCGTGCAGCCAAACAGGCAGATTCTCCCGTAGGCTGTTTTGTCTCCTGCGGATTGGATTAAATTAGAAAACCACCGGTAACAGGACAGTCCATTAGCAGCGGCCACCACAATTTGGATTTTATTCCCCCCCCAACCACCTCCTAGCCCTGAACACCCCCCCCCACCCTCTTCTCCAAACGAGAGCATATCTTGATGGAGGGCTGTTATTTTCCACAGGCAATTTGCTGCACCCTTCACGTCTGCTGTCCTGGCATATTGCCGTTTCATTACGTTTACACAGTACAGTAATTTTATTATTGCGTGGTAGGGAGATTGCTTCAATTTTCTTCACGCTCGCCTGCCCGTTGTCTAATGCGTGCGCGTCTTTTAAATTGACCTATCAATGCAGCGAATGTCAGCGATAAATTACTGAAACTTCGCCAGGAGAGCGCCTGGCTTAATTATCTCGCCACGGCGATTCAGCACTACTTCATTACTGATCGGCTTCTCGCATTAATTATCCTCTGAGGCGGCTCGGCGCGCTTGCCCCGCACGCATGTGCACGCACGCGCTCTGCCTCTTGATGCGACAGTGTGAGGACACTGCAAAATTGCGCCCGTGCGCGCACACACGCGCGTGTGTGTGCGCATGCACACTGACAATTTTTTTTTTTGCCGGACTTCCAGCCGAGCCCGGCTAGATCGCCCACGCACTAAAGGCCAATGACATAGCGAGCCTGGCTTGTGCAAACTTAAGAAAAATCCGAACTTTGTTTCGGCTCTCGTAAGTTGCGCTGGAAAGTCTCTGGGAGTCTTTGCTCGCAGGGGGAAATTCTCAAACGCTCTGTTGCCTGCCTGCATAGAATGGAAGCTGATGCTGTGTTTTTAATGTTCATGTCTTTATTCGCGATTTTTTTTCCAGCCAAATGGATTGAAATGGACTTGTACTGTGTTTTATTATCTTTTTTCCCCCCCACGGGCAAAGTAAATAGGTTAAAAAAATGTTTTTGTTAATAAAGTGTTCAAATTTACATCCTAAATTTGGATGTCATTGTTAGCAATACTTATACATTGTCCATACATTTCTATACGTGTCTATTTAGTATAGTCTCATTGGATTCTTAGAACATCTGAAAATAATATTTTTAAAAATGTCACGCCACTGCTGGATGAAGGCCTTCTAATGCCATATCGATGATGGGGCTAAGTTGACCTTACTTCACCACGCAATTCCGTGTGGGTTGGGGAGGGGGGTTCGGAGGCTGTGGGGAGTGAGGATAGTCATGGTTCAGACATTCTGCTCTCACTTGGCTACAAATAAATTCAAAGTTACTGACTGACTTGGCAACCAACAACCAATATTTTTTAATTCCCACCGTTTGCCCATTTTCTCGCCACCCAATCTCGAGTGTGAGACAGGACTCGTTAGATGTCTTGGTCGTGGTCGTGGCCAGTGCTCTCGCATTTGGCGATGCGCAGGTAGGAGCAAGTGTCCTCCTTTAGCCCTTGCAGGTTAATAGGTTTGGAATGACTAATTACGTCGGTGGGCCTCATCACATGCACTTTCCGCTGGCCGTAGCCCAGAGCAGGTGGCCGGCGCTCACTGCTCCTCGGTGGTGGACGTCATGCGGAGAGAGCTGTTGTTTGTTTACGTGGCCGGGTAGCACCGTAGATATATAGTGTTGCGGGGCTTGTGGGGGTCTTTTTTTGTCTCCTTGGATGTATCGTAAGTAGGTCCTGGCAAGGGCACCTTGTGTTAGCGTGCTAACGTTACAACAGAGAGCTGAAAGAAATTAATATACGCACACCCTCTGTTTTAATGAGGACTGGTCAGAAAGTTCAGTGAATACGATCGTAAAAAGTATCCATTGACTTACACAGCCAGAATAAAAATTGCAACACTTTTGATAAACGTCTTCTTAACTCATGAGTAAATAAGATTTCAGTGAAAACAAAGTGAACCTACTAAATGTTTTTGTATTGCTCTTGCGTGGTTTAATAGATAGCCTTGGGTAACCTTTATAACCACGGTATGGCCCATTGGGATGGAGTGGTGGCTTAGTGGTTAGCGCAATGCACTATGAACCCTATGATCCATGTTCCCGGCCATAGCTAACATGCATGGTGAGTGACACCTGAATAGGTCTTGGGCACACCCTCCCCTTGCAATCCTTCACAATTCCACACTGACCAGAGTGGTGAAGTATAGTCGGACAATCTCCATGACTGAAAGGCATGATGGGTTCTTCATCCTGCAGTGTTTTAACAAAGGGATGTGAATTATTAAGAGCACGTTGAAACCAGAAGTCTCTTCTTCAGGGCCAGCCTGGGATTAATGTTGTTTTACATGTGGACGGAAATTGGAGTGCCTTGAGAAATCCTACGCCTTCGAGAGAAGATCGCTTAAACTCCGCAATATAAGTCAGCAACCGACTTTCAGTACTGGGAATTACAGGAGCCTTACTGCCCCCGTCGGTGTAAGTGTTGATTAAAACCAGGAGCTTTAACATAAACCCAACATTGGGCTGGCATGACAAAGCCACTTATATTTCTTCCAAGAATATTATGCTCAAAACATTCCGACTTCCCACGTATATACTGTACGTACACACTGCAGCCCAGACCCTTGTCCCACGTGATGATTTTCTGTTCCGAAACCTCACGTCTCACCTCCGTGGTACCCGATTTGTGAAAGACTCTGTAGAGATGTGGTTTGAGGGGCAACCGGGTGAATTTTTCTGGAAGGGTATTGATTTGCTGCAGAAAAAATAGTGATTGCATTGATGCTGTGGGTGACTCCATTGAAGAATGAAATCATAGGCACGAGTATATATGTGTGTGGTTTTAATAGTTTGTTTGCAAACACTTTCATCAAATATGTAGTCCGAATATAAAAAAAACGATCATTGAAATTTGAAGGCAGAAAAATAATGTTCAACATTTTTTGGAAGGTGCAGATAGGCTTTTGCGGAGTCCATACAAAGGCTGTTTATTAGAAATGCTGCTTTTTGTTTGTGTAGGTGAAAGGTATATTTCTTGAAAAAAATGTTTTTTTTTACTACATCTGGATCTTACGCGCACGTTTTCTGAACAAGTGACAAATTATTGTGATGAAGCACCACTACCTGAAACATTAGTTCCTTATAAATCGTTCCATTTCATGTGTCAGTGAGGGTATAAAATTTGACCTTTACATATATATACACACACACACAGACGCACACAGTACACACCATATACACCGATAGACGTATAAAAACTCTTGGGTAAAATGTTAGCAGGTTTTTGTTTCAAGAGCCTGAGTTTGGCTACACTGTGACCTGCTTGGCAAGCTGCGCGTTGCTTTTTCATCTTGGTTCGGTGTAGCGTGTTTTAGGCTGGTGGGGCTGTTCACTTGCTGCTGCTGCCCCAATCCCTATTTGACGACGACCTGCTTTCTTTCCCTTGTCTTCACATCCCGCTGTCTCCGTCTGTGCACCTCCTCCATGCGTGCTTCTCCCTCCCGCCCACCCACCCGCTCGCTCGCATTCTCACCTCTTTGTCGCGCTTGTCCTGTCTGCCTGGCGCGGAGGAATCCGCACGCCGCGCTGCTGCCGCTAAATGCATGAGCATCGCGCTCCGTTTGGGGGGGGGGGGGGGGTGGTTGGTATCAAACAAATTAGTTTCCCGATGTTTTTCAAAATTGTGTGTTACCCTAAACGCGCACTGTTATTCTCTCACTTTATTACTTATTTTTGTTTAAGACAACTTGGATACTGACAGGATGCGACCCTTTATTTGGCTGTTTTCACATGTAAATTAATAAATAACCGGCGGGTGGAAAAAAAACCCCCAGAAATAATTGCTTAGTGCTCGTATGTGCTGCCAGATGGGCGAGGTCAGAAGGCCCACCGCTAGACAAGCCGAGCGGTCTATATCTTAGCTCGGCGAGTTAGCTGAGCACACTCTTGAACCTACCATGCAGCGCTACACGCTTGCAGATGCTCGCCTCGCATGCTGTTCAGTGCCCAGCTTCTCAAAACACTGCGTCCTGGCAAAACCTTTGCGTCCTAACAACGTCGGGATGATTAGGGTGGTATAGACCGCTGTGATTTTTCGGGTATTTTTCACACAAAGACATCAGGGCTGTGTGCTCGAATATGCTACGGCTGCTGCCTTGTCATTTGGACACCTGAATGAATGGATTTGTCTGAATTTTACTTTCTCCTTTCCGACCTTAAAGGACCGTGCCCATGGCGACGTGGCCGTTTGTAAACAAGAGAGTGCCTTGTTCCTGAGGGTCAGTCCCCATTTGCCGAGAATTGCGTTGGGTGGTGCTCCACTCCTTTGGCAGTGCTGAACCAGTGCTGGAATTTCCCTTTGGCAGAAACCAGTCTATCCATAGGACAACAACTTCCATTTACTCTGCCATTCATGAGCCGCATTTGTGTGTAGTTGATCCCTCCATGCTTAACCAGGATCACAGCTCCAAACCGATGCATGACAGTGAATGGGTTTGTGAATGGACCCCAGAATGGGCTGTTTGAACACCAGTACCCAAGCTACTCCTGCCCCTCTCTGTAAGATGAATTTTCATACTATAGAGAAGCGTTTACACAGGTATGGCCCCAGATTGCTTGTAATTTTCAAGATTGCCATAGTTTTCTAACCGTCAATTGATTTATTGATCGTGTAAAGTCTGGTGCCCAATTTACAAGGGTTATGCCCATTTGTGCCCTGCTTTTTCTGCAATTGTAGCTATGCATAGATAGCTGTATGACGTCGGGGGGCGGGGGGGTGAATATGGTCTATAAAATATAAAATACGCAGTGCGCATGCACTGTGGCTGCTCTGACCTCCCTTCCTATGAGCTAAAACTGTTGAGGTTTGAATGGAGTACAACCACCAGGTCCGTTTACAATTCACTGACTTGTGTTTTTTTTTACAGTGTCAAGATAATCAACACTTTTGGCGCTGCCTGGTGGTAGCATTTTTATTTTATTTTTAGGAAAGTCATCCGGGACTGCCGAGGAGGTAAAACTGCCCGTCCTAAATAATGCAGATGCCAAGGCGGGTGATCGGGATTGATGGGGCCCAGGAAGAGAGAGAAAAAAATCCACGGCTTGTCATAACTGGAGGCCAACGTGCCGTTTAATACGCCTTTAATTTCCAGTGTGTCCGTGGGGGCTTTTGAAGTGCAGCGGC
The DNA here is from genome assembly GCA_014621495.2 of Entosphenus tridentatus. Lineage (NCBI taxonomy): Eukaryota > Metazoa > Chordata > Hyperoartia > Petromyzontiformes > Petromyzontidae > Entosphenus > Entosphenus tridentatus. The sequence goes on from CM025627.2 coordinate 10,911,488, forward strand.
CGTGGGGATGTTGTTTGACAACATTTTTTTGAGATTAATACATCTCATAGTCTGCTGTTTTTAAAAGAACCATTAAACAGATGCATATTAAGCACTCATTTAACATGCTTTTGCATTAAAATGCAGCGGTATAACTTAGCCTGAGAAGCAGAAAAGCTGTTTAGTAAACATTGGCACATGGGTGGAATAAATATTGACCACTATCTTGTTCACCAAACATTCTCGCAGCAGTGATTGGTCTATTTATCCCAGTTCAGGGAATAGGCATTCAGAGCAGGAATTAATGAGCAACATCACGTAATCGAAAATAATTAACATTCCTTTTTCAATCCACTGCTGGATGAAGGCCTCACGCCGTATCAGCCATGGGGTTCCCTCCCCCCCCCCCATACTTTACAACGCTGCGCAGTGCGGGCTGCTGAAGGGGAGGGGGAGCCGAATTGAATGAGATATCACTCACCACTGATGTAATTTGTGGCCAGGAATCAAACTTAGGTCACCGGGATCATATCAGAGTGCGCTAACCCACTGCAACGAAACACACGTCGGTGGAAATGCTCGTGGCCAATCGTGAGCCCTCTGACTCAAAAGCAAGCCTCACCCCTTTGGGCCAATCACAATGTGCCGTTGTCTCCTTCGGCGTATCGAGTGCCGCCCCAAAGAGCATTTTTTTCTGGTCCAGCTGTCATCTTGGTGGTGTTTCATTTCCTGCTCCAAATTTGTGGCAACCAAAGAAGTCAATTTCACTATCGGCTTTTTCAGCTGTGGTGGTTTTTGAGCTAAAATTGTGCATCTGATGTTCATTTACGAAAGAAGCTCCTCGACGGGTGATGTGAAATGTCAAGGCTTAATTTTGACATCATTGGTTAACCGCCCGTGTATTTTATAAACATGTGACCACTTATTTGTCTTTAGCGTTGTACGTTGTTAGAAAGATATTGACATAACACCATACTCACGGGTAAATGTAATCTGGGAAAATAATTTAGTTGTTTCCTTTCACTGTGGATAGAGAGGTAATGAAGATGTACTGTTAAAACATGATATTTTATGTTTACATATTTCATCACCATCAGCCATACCACGTGCAAATATTAATATATACGGCTCGTGTCGAGGCGAGAGTAAGGTGCGTTTTATTAAATCAAAATAAATGCATAAAATATAAAGTATCTCTGTATGACGGTTAATACTTAATACGTGCGTGTTAATTTAGTGAAGAGCAGGCCCCCACGTATGTCATGGAGCAAGCCTCAACGTCCACACAGCATTTGTGCGCAGCACGCAATGAACGGTAAACGGTGGCTTGCCGGTACAGCACCGTCGTGGTTGGCGGCGCATGCCGATGGCCAGCCGGCGGCCAGCCGGCTTATTTAAACGTTTTGATGCATCCCGTGCCTTGGCAGGGCAGCAGGGAGACAATCGGTGTGGGGTACCGCGCGTGCCACAAAGCTGCGCCTGCGTCCCCTGCGCGCTTCTCCCGTGTCGCGTGTTTAGTCTCGAGCAGCAGATGGTTCCATTCAACGGCGTGTCAGCCCCGCGCTCAGAATGGTACGCTCCAACGTAAACACTGCACGTTGCACGTCTCGGTGTAATTCCGTAATTCCACAAGGTTTCGGTGTGGCCTGACCGAACTGGTTTGGGTTTTTAACTCGGAATGTGCCACGTTGATGAGGGGTCACATGGGGTAAATAAAATTTCGAAATAAAAACACACGAAGGGGAAAAAACTTTTTGTACATCGGATTCTAATACCCCCCTGCGGAGTCTTGAAGAATGTTTGGGGTCGTTATTGTGCTGGTGGCTATAACCATGGCCTATAAGATGCGTGCCAAAAGGCAACGCTTCTCGCACAATGCAGTGGCTGTGTTTGTGTGCGCACGCTTGTCGCTGGCTTCACATGTCTACGGGTTTCTCTGCTGCTGTGCCCACAGGAGAAGCTCACAGTTGTCATTCAGTATTTGTAAGTGGTTGGTTGTCCCCGTGTCTGTAGATGCACGCTTTAGTGTCTGTAGGTGCGTACGTTACGGCCGTGCAGTGAAAACGTGTAGAAAGGCAACGTTACGGATAATGACCCTTTTTTAATGCTTCGCAAGAAGCAGTGTCGTTACGCGAAATACTCGTGCTTATAAGTGCTACCGACGCGCCAGTGACAGCGCGCGCTCGTATGCACGCACACATGGGGACTGTTACTGCCGAAAGTGACGGCGTTAACGATGGCCCCTGTAAAGTATTTTCAGCCCGTGCCCGACACACTTGTTAAGACTGTTCATTGTGCTTGTAGTTGTGTGCGAGCGTAAAAGAATGAATGTGAAAACCGTAGCCCCACGGTGCATTGGCGAGCGCCGCCGGTGTGTCACGGCGATTCGCACGCTGTCGCCCACGCGAGGGGTGGTCAAATAATACTTTACATATATTGTGCTGCGGTCGTGGAGGAGGGGTCACCACCACCACCACCATCCCCCACCCTCCCCGACCCTCCCCACACCACACCAACCGATTCCCCCACCACGACACGAGCACTCGCCTGTCGGCGCCCCGAAAACAGCGGCATGTGTTTAAAATTTGTACTGTTCAGTCCAAAGTTCCTTTTTGCAGCTCTGCGTAGTCCAGTGTGTACATAGTCTAACCCGCTGAAACCCACAATTTAGTCACAAAATCGCCATCGATGCGCCTGATCTTATCAGAATCTCAGAAGCTAAGCAAGGGTAGAGACCAGTTTATACTTTACGAGGGTTATGGGAGACTTTGTGACTACTCGGGTGTAGGCTTTGGCTGAGAGGTGTCCTGGAGATGAGATCTATAGCAATGGATTCTATTATCGAATCAAACTGTGTGGAGCTTTGATGTTACCCCTCATTAATGTGTGTTTATTCAGGGGGTTGTGGTTTCCTCCCACTTGCTGTTCATGGGACCCTCCTTAAAATGAGTTTTTAGATTTCGTTGGTTAAGTAAAAGGCATTTTAGTGTCGGGTTGATCACTCCTCTGTTTCCCCGATTGTCTCCAACTCGCTTCCTCAACCATCCGTGCTGTCGATTCTCTTCCCCTGTCCAGGCTCGAGATGATCCTGTTTTGCTTTGGCCTGTGTACACCATCTTTAGGATATAGTTACATTTAGGTAACACCGTGTGTATGTATACATCCAAATTGTAGTGCATATACACGCACAGTGGTTAGTGTGCTGCACTACGAACCCGGTGACCCGAGTTCGATTCCCGCTCACGGCCAACATCGGTGACAAATATTCGAACCTGTCCTGGGCCTCCCCTAAGGTCGACTCAGCCTCAAATGAGTACCTGGTGCAGTGTGTAAACATTGCCACTCTGGAGACAAAGGCAGCCGGGCATGGTGCTCACCACCCACCGCCTCGTGTGCCGTGTTGGCCTTCAACAAGTCTGTTAAGGCTATAGGGGGGGGTCTTTGCCTTGTTAAGTGTATATGTTTATACAACAGAAGTATATTTGATTGTCCTACAAGCTTCAGAATGCTTGAGGAAATGCCTCCAAATGGTCTGCACATACCTGAAGGTCTCTTTTACATTCACCTCCAAAAAAAGGCACACGGATAACGCTTTCCAAGTCGGGTACCGTTGACATTTGTCAACAATTGAAAAGGAGTAGCAGTGCCTTCTAGGGTGGCACGCGGTGACAACAACGAGGATGGTGAAATAAAACCGCCCACGAGGTCGCTCTACTTTTCCATTTGCGCCTTGGCTTTAGCTGCCATCTGTCAGGTGAGAGCCCATTGATACAAACGTCTGTTGCAAAAAAGACCTGCTTGTATTCAAAAGGGGTTAACAAGTTTTACTTTTAAAGTATAAACAACCATTTGTTGTACGTTTCTATATTTGAATGATGTAATGGATGAATATTTAACGGCACGTTGCATTTAGTTGTGCTTGAGTTGAAGGGAGGTTTTGCAAAGACCTTGAAGCCAACTTGCGCTTATTTAGGAGGCATGTAATCTGTGACATACCACTGATGGCATGGGCCTTGGTGCACGGAATGAAATGGGGGCACCCTGTCTCAATTTTTCCCCTTTTTTTGTAGCCTTGGCACGTGGGCCTGTCTGCCCATGGGCCCGAGTGCAGTTTCACCACTTGCACACTTGATAGCTATGATATGCCACGTAATGAGTCGCACCCCTTGCGATTTAATGATTCGTTATAATTCAGGGCTCACAATTTGATTCGAGAATTGCAAGAACCACTGGATCACCTCTCAAAGAGTACAAATATCCCCTGTATGGCCAACATACTGTCAGGGCAAGTGCTGGCACTGCACACGAAGGGCCTAATGTGACTCTCCCCACGCCCGGTCACCTTTGTCTCCCAATATCTGACGTTTAAACATTTCACCAGGCAGTTATCTTTAAGGCCAAGTCGACCTAGGAGTGTCCCAGGACCGGTTCAAATAACCATGTTATCCGGAGCGCGATGCGCTTACCACTATACCACCGCCATACTCTCTCCTAACACACACACACACGGGATTTTTTTTTCTATTTTCCATTTCTTGTGCTGCCTCGCAACCGTTAACGCTTGTGAAAGGTCAAACTGAGACAGCCAGCCTGGTCACGAGGCCCTGCGTGTGCAGAGCACGTGTTGGCATAGCTCTTTCTAAATTGGCCAGAATTTAAATTTTCAATTGCCGGCTGGGAAAGAGAGCGTTTTCCTGTGTTTAAATGTGGTCTCTGTTAGCACATTTGAAGGCGAAGGTAAGCCTTGCCGTAGCTAAACAATTTTTTTCATATATATAAAAGAGAGCTGTGCTTTCCAAAGTAGACTTTATGAATATATGTTGACTTAAAGCTTTCGTGACTGCAGGAAATCATACTCTTTTGGTCTTTCGTTAAAGCCACGTAGATAGAAAAATTAAAATAAATCACGACGTTTCGATCGCAACACAAGCAATCGTCTTCAGGTGAAAAAATACAGCAGGCGGACTGCTGTATTTTTTCACCTGAAGAC
>CM025627.2:10916856-10932629 GCA_014621495.2 Entosphenus tridentatus
GTGTGGCCATAAAGGCTGGTATACCGATACATTGGAAATATTCCAGCACATTTTGCGCTGGTGGAATAAAAATGATAAAAGTAAAAAAAAAGTCTGTCCACCGTAAGTGTGACAGGAATGTCATCGGGCTCCTACACTATTTAACAACTTTTTCGGCTACGTAGTTTGACAAGGTTTCCATGGCTGTACCTGAGAAATTTCCATTTTGCACAGATACAATGGGCGGCTGAAACATACCCAGGTGTGATCAAGGCATGGTTATTGGTCAACCAGGTTATGTATACTCTTGGGTTCTTTCAGTAAAGTCACGTAGGTAGAAAAAATAATAAATCATGACGTTCCGATCGCAACACAAGAAATCGTCCTCAGCAGATCGCCTCCTGTATTTTTTCACCTGAGGACGATTGCTTGTGTTGCGATCGAAACGTCGTGATTTTTTTATTATTTCATTATTTTTTCCATCTACGTGACTTTACCGAAAGACCCAAAGAGTGTTTATAAATCTACTTTTTTCTCCCCATGTTTTGCATGTTAATTGTGTGTTTTTCTTTCATGCCCTCAATTATTATTCTGTGAGTATTGGCTCCTTGTAAGGGTTTACTTGTCGTTGCTGATCGACCAGTGATCTACTCGGGTTCGACTGTTGTCGTGACCGAGGTTAGTAAATACTACCTCGTCGGAACGTCGGTCACCACCTCGTCATATCTAACGAGGTAGTGACCGAGGTTAGTAAATACTACCTCGTTATATAACCAACCACTCGCGGACCTGGAAGAAAGTTCACCACTCTTATCAGGGGTGTTCACTCGAACAGCTTGAATGGCAATTTGAACTGCGCCTTCGAAGATATGCACAAGAGCACTAACGCATCACTGCGGACGTGTACATTTGCAGTTGTACAGGTCTCCTCGACAAATGCGAAATTAAAACATTACACAAACCCAAGTACATGTGCGCACTACAGTTCATTGCAGAGCACAGTACTGTATAATGCATTGTTGAGTGTCCTGTATATTACACAGTGTACTGTATAGTACTGTATAGTACACTGGGAAAAGCAAAGGAAGATTGTTTTTTTTTTACCAGCGAGTGCGAATGTTTTACGCGGGGTCGCTAACAACGCAATCGATGTGCATAGGTCGACATCAACACAGGAGGGTGCGTTCGTGCAGGTGCGTTCTTGGTGAAGAGGAGGCACCGTCGTTAACGGCGTTCTTCATTCGAACAAGATGTTGCTGTATCCGCGTTAAATTTTTGTAGGTCGCGAATCGCAACGAGAGGAGTTTTTAGTTTTCCCAAGAAATGTCCGTCTTGCACCAAAAAAAACAAGCAGCAGACATTTGTCGTACCTGCGTCTAAGTAGATCTCATTGGCGGTGTGGCTGCCTTTAGCCAAGAAGGCTGCCTGGCCTTAACCAGAAACCCAGTCACCATTGTTCTCATGAGCGACGTCATGGACAGGTGATTGAATTTACGGAGCAGGGCTTCCACTGCAAGGTTAACGTGTCCTCAATATAGTTGCGTGTAATGTTACAGTGTTGCATATTTCAGAAAACATTTCCCCTCTGCCTCGTGTTTACCGAGCGTTGTTTTACTCTCTGTAAAGCAGACTTCTTACTGCCAGTTTAACCTGTGCGGAAGTGTAAGCCTGTGGACGTCATGTGTCTGCTCTTGTATTTTTTGTGATGTCTTAACTTGGTCTCTTTATGGGTACATCATTCCTGCTGGTGTACATTTGTTGCCTTTAAACGTACGGCGGTGTTTTCTTCCCAAACGAGAAAATGGCGCTGCTTAAATATGTATTTTCAGGACTAACATAGATGGAACATTTCGGCAGCAATATATTTTTAATCGTAGGGGATAGATTGAACGGTGTTCACAGATGGATATACTTACAGTGAATTATTGATGCCGCACCGTCATTTTGGCTCTCGTAAAATTCTACTTCTCCTCGGTGTAGCCACGGGACTCGGTGGCAAGACGAAGCCGTATAATTAGAGAAGCCACTGTTAATAATGTGACTTCACCGCGTATATTAATTTGCACGGTTTGTTACGGCGGTGTTAGTGGTCTCGTTCTCGGACCTGTGAACCAATCATGTTGTAACGTCCTATGAGCGTGTTCATCAAATGTTAATAGCTTCCATACAAGACCATGCGATCGTTGCTAATGGAGGTTTTTTTGAATTTAATTGGGAACAAGGTTTAATATACTATGGAAATTAAATGTACCCAAATTAACTTTGCTGAAGCGGCTCACGGTGAATAAATACACTTTTTTTTCTGACTATATATGAACAAAAACGGCACGTAAGCAATTAATTTCCCGCTGTGATGTCAAATAGTGCTTCCAGTATTTAGTAGAAGTTGTTGCTGCTATACGCACAAAACAATACACAAGGACATCTTCAACAGACAGATGTGGCTGCCGTCCTCGTGTAACACAAATAGGGATTATAGTTTAGGCTTGTATTGATCTGTCGAGAAGCCTGGGATGCCAATTGGGATTTGCAGCAGTAAGCGCTAACCGCTCCAGTGGTGAGTGCACGGCTGCGGGAAAAGTTCCGTCCGAGCGTTTGCATGAGGAAGAGGAGCAGAGCTGGTTGAGCAGCTGTTACTTTATTTTATTTACACTCGTTTACCCTGGGAAGCCTCACCGAGTCTCAAGGCTTTTTTTCAGGAGGGTCCATCGCAGAATGGGGCGATGTTGCTACGTGTCAATCCCACTTAGGTCATTTGCAGGTACGTTTTCAGCATTGGGGTGTTTGGCCAATACCAGCTACATTGTATGGTTCTTTTAGCTATGGAAGGAAACCTGAGAACTGAGAAGAATTCGACGCCGAGCAGAGGGACAACATGCAAACCCCAAGCAGAAAAGAGCCCGAGTTGGGAATCAAACTGGTCCTGTTTGCTGAGAGGCACATGTGTTGCCACTTTAGCCATCCTGCCATGTATATATGTTGGGTTACGTTAAATGAATATGTTACGTATGTGCCCTTGCAAGACTGGCAATTTCTGTACAAATGTCTGTCGCAATGAATATTTTCCCTCGATTTATGCTTGTGCAATCTCGCTGCGATGTTTTTTCTTTTTAAACGAGAGATTGGGTACCATCGTGATGTAAATAGTTGAGCATTGTTTTGCTCGGTGTTTATATATGCAAACCAGATGTTCCTTGTGGCCTCCAAGAGGTCATGGCACTGTCAATTGGGTTCATTATATGAAATCTGTTTTGGTTTGTCCATGTAGGGAGTTTTTCTTGTGGTACTTTAAATGTATGTTTTAACACCGTAATCTGAGGAGGTAGGCTGTCATAAGTGGGCAGTTTTCAGAATGAGAAATAAAATACAAAAAGTCACACATCCCTCGTGCACCTACGATGAAAACTAACAACAGGAGCTCCATCTACCAGGCCTCTGCCACCTACCTTTTGCAAATGACAAATAAAATAAACTGCTTACGCTCCGTGTAGCAAGGACTATCGTCTTCTACCTTCAAGAGACAGCTTCTTTGGAGGGCTTCGGAAACACATTTTTCATCCTATGGGGAGAGCAATACAAGGGAAAACTGGCCTTCACGATCCAGTTAGGGAGCTGGATAAAAGACTCTCTCGATCACTCTTACACCCTTGCAGCAAAAACCCTGCCGGGACCAATAAAGACTCATTCGACAAAGGCGTTGGGAGCGTCGTGCGCTAATGTGTGTAAAGTGCCAATAACGGACATTTGTAAAGCAGCCGCATCGACGCCTGCAAACACATTCATCAGGCATTACCGCCTAGACCCCCTCTGGCTTCGGCCCAAGCGGCGTTTGCAAGAATAGTGGTGCCGTTGGCTATATTGTAAGTAGGGCTGGGACAATTATAGTCGATTAAGTCAATTAATTACGAATTGTAAATGGGACTGCTTTTTTGTGGTCGATTACTCCGGGCCCCTTTAAAAATGGCATCCGCGCCCACATCCTGCGGGTAACCCCCTACCCAGCAGGCAGTGCAGCGCCGCTGATGATGCCGATGATGATGCCGATGACGCTATCTAGGCCTGCCCATAGCCTCCCGTCCAGTGGCACACGTGGGAACAGAGGTGACGACTTGTTGCACAATGTCGTGTTGTTATCCAATTTAGTCGAGTGAGAAACCGTTAATCGATTCCATAAATCCTCGAACATATTGTTTGGTGGCAGTGGTGCCCAAGTACAAACAACTCAAGTGCTTATATGCCAATAGGTAACTATGTATGTGCTAATAACAAAAATGTTCATGAGGAAACTTTTTATTTCTTTATTTTTAACTGATTGTGTTAAGCATATTAGTTGCTGCGGCGCCATATTATTAACATTAACCTTACTTCTTCCCTTTGATACTGCTAATCCTGCATAATGCATGGGCATAATTACTTTAAATCCATCGCCAGACCCCCTACGCATTTCACAAGTAGTACTAATCGCATGTCTGCATTTCCCATAAATATGCTAAATTCCTTTTGATATGCAAATTATTTTGTCAAGACTCTCTTCGCCCCTCCATCCCAACATAAATAGTCGCTCCAAGCCTGGGGCGTCCCATTCAGACTCTGTCTCCTTGACAGACCTGTTCTTCACCTGAAGACGGCTGCTTGTGTTGTGGCCGAAACGTCGTGAGAATTATTTTATTATGTTTTATTTTTATTATTTTATTATTTTCCTTCTACGTGACTTGACCGAAAGAACCAAGAAGAGGGCTCCCATGGTCTAAAGTGCAGTCTCCAACTCTAATCCACTCCATGTCGCTGGTCTCTCTATTTGTATGCTATGAAGAAGGGGCGTTGCTTGAAATATCGTAGATCATATGCTTTTCCTTTCAATGAATGCGAGTTTTTTTTTTACTTAAATCATTGGATAGTCCAGCTGTAATTATCCAATCTTTCAATTGATTCATCCCTGTCTTGAGTCGTATGCCACTGGCACATGGCATGGAGTGCTTACAGATGTCGTGGGTGTCAACAGCTAAAGCGTGAAAAATTATTGTCTCTGCTGCCACGTTGAACCCTGACCGCTTATCGTGCATTGGCCCTCTCATAGGTTTGACACGATCAATCAAGCTAGTACGTAAGGTCTTTCAAATTGTTTACGGAGGTTCCAGACAATTTCTCATTAAGAAGTGGCTTTACACTATTGCAGGAAATTTCCATTCGGTTTCATGTCAGTTTTCAATTGGTCAGTGTGTTATTGTTACAATGTGGGTCACATTTGTTTAGTTATCATAAACGCCTACGAATTTGTTCTTGGAGGTCCAAGTTTTTTTTTTTATAAATTCACAGATTCAAGGGGCTAGTGCACACTCTGCAAGGAGCAATGAAGTGTTGTTAGGCCGTGTGGTGTGTTCCAGTGACTTCCTCCTGCAGTGCCAGCTCCTGCAAAGAGAGACCGTGCTCCTCCCGTCACTCGCTCACCAGCGATCAGTCGTCTCACTATCACGCTTCTATCGCAACTACCATGGCTAGTGCCTTCGAGAACTTGACTCGTTGATTTCTTGACCCGTATTGAGGACTCTGTCTAGCAGATGGACTGTGTTCAACCACAGCCACCACACTGCAGGTCACACCACTTCTTCCGCTTCATCCCTCGCACCGTTCCGTTTTGTAATTCCTTCCCAAGCTCGTATAACCTTGATCAATTCAAGAAACGTGTGAACTCTGATCTATTACAACTTGAACAGTGCTGTTTGTTGCTGGCCACTGATGCTTTAGGCCTGTGCTTGGCCAACGACTACAAGGGGGTGGTGACTGCTCCGATGCTTTCGGAGCCTCCCTCAGTGGACCATCTTCTGAAGGGGTCTGCACCTATGGAGAGGCCTCTTTCAATGGTTCAAGATTCTTTACAAATCAGCAGTCCGTGCCAAGGAAGAGAGCTGTCATTACTGTTGATGTGAATGCCGACATTTTATTTTTGTTAAAAAATCTTTACGCAAGACCAATATCTTATTGAATGATTGTTTCTAATTGCTTTACATTTGATGACAAACTTTCCTTCTTGACAACAGTTAAATGTGTAACCAAGATTGAAATGGATGAAAGGTGCTGAAGGCTCTTTGTGCAATAACGAATGGTGTTGTGGCTCATTGAAGGAGCAACATGAATGCACAAATGGCAACAATGTGACTGTTGGTGACAAATATCTTCGTGGCAAACTAAACACAAATTGTACGGCAATGCATGTTGTGCGGTTTTATTTAGTAGATAAATAAATAAAGCCATTATTGTAAACATTTTTCTCAGACCTTGGATGTATACTTTTGAGGGCCACAGCTTAGTGGAATATGGAATCCATTGGAATTGCATTTGTCATCGTATTCAAAGCAATGTGTTGTAATCAATGCATGCTGTATGTCTGCAGGGAGCATTGTGGGTTTTTAGCAAGTATTCAAACCCAAGGCTGTGACAATGTATTTGGAAATCTAGCCCTCAAAACAGGAATGACGGGCTATGAAAGGGAACGGTATTCATGATTTGCTTGGCTTATGTGGTATATATTTTCCACTTACTGCAATATTAAACCTGTTCAAGGTTTAAAGACGCGTCCTTGAAGACACACACATATACGAATCTGTCTGGCAAACTGCAAAACAGTGCCAACGCTCTGAGGGCTTGCGCACTCATAACTGTATCCGTTTTTCGATATTTGAAAAACGTGTCGATTTATTGCGGCATAGAGCTTGCAACCTGCGTTTGTTATTTATACAGCGGATGAGTGCTTCACGGACCATAAGCGGTTCGAGCGATTGGACTCTTGTGCTGTATTTACAGAATATTTGTGAGTACATTATAGCACTTTAATTTACTGTAATTTGGCACTTGTGAATTTCTGTGCTTTGCCGCTGACGCTGATGAGCCCCAAATGGATGTATTGCCGTTATTGTATTTACATTAGCCACCTGATTGCTTTGTAACCTTCTCGTGATACTTTGTTGCAGTTCATTGTAGCGTTTTTTGTGTGCGCGTTTAAATTATGGCCACACATTTGCCGCTCATCATCATTGTCCATTTTACGTCAGTCGATTATTATCGTTGTCCGTGTCAATCTCAGAGTGCTGAGGAATGTTTATGTGCTGGTGTGTTTTTGTCTGATTGAGTTAAAATTTTCACCAATTTCATTTTCAACGGATTGACTACCACCGCATCTTGTACCTGTAATTAATTGATCTGCAGCACAATCATTACATCAGCGAGTGTCGGCCATCACCGCTTCAAATTGAAGCACGGCTCGGAATGCGCGGCCATCTGCGGCGCGCTCCATCTTCTGCGTGAACTTTCTGCGTTACCCAGCTCGCGACGCTGAAGCAAATCCCGATGCGCTGATTTGAAGGTCAGCTAAGTCCCTTTCGCAGATCCTCAAAGCGTGTTTTTTTTCTCATCATGCGTCGGGCAATTTGAGTAGCCTTAATCACCCTTCGGCATCCCACGCAGTCCAAAAAAAATTATTATCTCTCAGTGTTGACATTCAGGTGCTGTCTGTGCACCGTCATGCATCCCCATGTGCACTTTCTCGGTTCAGCCCTTCACGCCGTACTATTGATTTTAACAGGCCTCAGGTTTAGCTGACTTTGTACTAATGGCTTGTTTCCCTGCCCGAGATCCATTACGGCAGTCGTTAATGACTTTTCCCCCATTGTGCCCGCCCCCTCGCGTGTGCCGTGCCCGGGGTATTGTTGCGCCAAGGCGCGGGTTTGGCCCTTGCTTTTTGTGCGAAAGGAGGAAACGTTCCATTGATCACGTTAAACATTAATACTTGTTCGCGTGTGACTATGGATCATGGGATCATGTAAAATGAAACTATCTCCACGCCGCGGCATCTTAGGTCACTCAAGACTTGTTAGGAATAAGGCGTAATTTTAAATGTAGTGAATATTATCAACCGTTCGCTCCGTGCACATTGATAACCTTTAAGTTAATGTAAATTCGAATGAGTTTTAATATCGTGCACAGTTACTTAATTGCATGCACTTTTAGCTTAACATGGAGACCTTTTTACGTGTAGGTTGAGTTTAAGTGGACAAATACAAATGTGGTAAATAACTTAGTTTTATAGCAAATGCATTTGGCGTTTTTTTATATGTAAAATGTATTCAATAAAGTCATATGCGTGATTCAAAAACCAAGTAAATTGAAAACTATTTTGGTAAATGTGCAAAGTGATTTGAGAAAGTGTCCCATTTCTCACAATTGCAATCCTAATAGCGGTTTTAAAATCATAAATCAGCAGCATTTGTCGCATCATTATCATTATTTCACCTCGACGTTGAGCTCCGTGGAGGAGTAAATAAACGCCACGGAATAATTTTAGCCCACAGCCTCGCCGTGGAACATATAGATCTGAAAACAATTCCTGTCGCTAATGACTGCAATTGGTGACATTGAGGAGGGCCTTGGTGGCTTCATTGCGTTTTGTGCGACGAGCGGTACCGGGGGTGCGGGAATGCTGTTGGGGGGGAGCTTTGGGTTTTTTTCCCCTCCTCCCTCAGTCTTGTCCCCCCCACTCCTCCTCCTCCACCCAACCCCCGCAGCTCCCCAGGTCCACGTCGACGTCCGTGTTTGCCCATTGGTACGAGCTCGCCCGCGGCGCGCTAATGGCGCGCCAATTAGCGGTGCGCGTCCTCCCAGGCCCTAATTGCCAGCTCGGGCCGCCGCCAAGACCAAAAATTGCTACCCGCGGCCGCGGCGCGACACACGCACGCGCCTAATAAATGACTGCACCCCACGAAGACGGCTGGTTCAAACTGTAATTACCGCATTGACAGATAATGCAGCGACACAGATCTTTTGTTCTGCGTTTAGCCCAAGAAAAACAGTTTACCTTGAGGTGCGCGCCTCCTGAAGAGGCTTGGTTTGCACGTCACCCAGCCAGTGCGAATTTCTACTGCCCCCCCCTCCCTCCCCCCCATCATCGCCCGCCGTGTATTTAATTCCGAGACTGTAAAAATTGATTTTTGTCGTGATAAATTAATTAAATGCATCGTTACGGTTACTTGCTGGCAATAAAAGCCATTGTGCTTGATGAAATACCTTAATTACAAAGTGTAGATTGGCATTTTTAATTTATTGCTGTTAAGTGGTTGCTGGAATGGTGCTTGGCGCAGGGCGTGGGGGGGGGCGAATGGGAGCAAAGTCTGCACGGTTTCTGAAAATAAGCAGGTGGTTTTGCAAGCAGCCAGCAGCAGCAGAAGCCACTGCCATTAGTACATTACATCGCAGCACTGTGACATTGAGAGGTCACCCCTTAATGATGGCGTCAAAACAAAATGTCCAGTGTCCATCACATTTGTAAAGTGTCACCCCGAGGTGTATGGTAAAGTCAACGCTTTAAGACGTTTGTGCTGCACATATACACACACACTCGCGGGCATGCGCTCCTAACGTGTGTGTGTGTGCTCAGTTGAACACGTAGGCTTTCGCCCACCAATATTATTCGTAATGAAGGTTTTTGGTGATGACATCGTCCTGCTGTTATTTTTAAGACAGGATGCAGGTGGATTGCTTCACTATTCTGGCAAATCGCCCGATGATGCTGGATGATGTAATTACCAGCGAAACGTCACGGCACTACTCAAATTGTAAATGTTGTGGATTTATTCTCCAACACACCGGTGGGCTGAAGTGGTAACTAAATGGCGTTTTGTTTACGCGACAATCTCCCTTACTAATTGGCTGTATCGGGTGGTGGAGGGTCACGACACATTTATACTTACACGACCTAACCCAAAAACCTTTATTACGTGTGTTTGCTGTTCATTTTTCAGCAGCTATGAAATATAATCTTGCCTGTGGCCCCTTTGAGTAGAATTACTGTACTTGTATCTACCCTACAACATATTAGCCACGCGAATTTCTATGAATGCGTTGCCCTGTACGTGTGTGCGAGCGGTGTGTGATGAAAAACCAACTCCCGTCTCAGTGGATCAGTCTCGGATATGTTAAGGCAGTTGTGTTGCTTTGCAGGTGAGGGTTGCACCGCTTGAAAGTGATGCAGGAGGGCTCGTGTTTACCCAACGTAACTGCTCAAACAAACTCATCGTCTCTGGCAGAGGAAGGCCGTGAGGCTCTCTTCCCTTGTCGTGCGTTTGCGTTGTTTGAAGTTGGAGCGCCTTAAACAAATGAATGTTAGCTGGCCACGAGTTCCTGCCAGTCTTGACCCGTGTTATTGCCTGTTAAGCTGCCTGTACAGTTGTTATGGGCTGGTCTGATCAGATCCAGCCGATAAATGTTAAAGTGACATTTGAAGCTAATGGGGGGT
This sequence comes from Entosphenus tridentatus, assembly GCA_014621495.2. Classification (NCBI taxonomy): domain Eukaryota; kingdom Metazoa; phylum Chordata; class Hyperoartia; order Petromyzontiformes; family Petromyzontidae; genus Entosphenus; species Entosphenus tridentatus. Next base: position 10,927,121 of record CM025627.2, read on the forward strand.
CCGTCACTCTTGCCGACACGTTATAGCGGAAGCCATCCCTGTGCTTAATAGTCCGTAAGAGGCCAAAAGCGGCGGTATGATGTACGGAGCGTATTATGCGTAGCCCTGTGGGATCTGCCGCTTTTGAAATAGGTCATATAAAGAGACCTCCTCAAATAGTGTCTCAATGCCAGAGCCGTGTTTGTATTCTTTAGAGTTTAAGCAGTGAAGTCCCGACTTGTGTTTGATGTGCTCTGCCGCTCTAAAGGCTGCGCGCGTTGTGGAGGAGCGGCCCTGCGCTGGAAAGGGCTGAAAGGAGCCCAACAGAGAGGCGAGACCTACAAAGGGGGGGGAAAGGCTTTATTAATTGTGAAATTTCCATCCGGCATCCGTCCAATTTGCTGGATTGCCGACCCAACAGGCTTTTAAATGCGTAACCCAAGTGCATTAACGTGCCACATGACAACCTTTCTTAAAACAAATGGGTTTTTTACATTTTTGATTGTTTCACTTTTGCACACTTTCCCAGTATGGCAAGTGCTTTAATGTGTACATGTCTATAATGAGTACTGTGTTGCTTGATATTCCGTACATATTAGAGTGTGTGTGTGCGCCCTGTCACCGTCTCTTATATACCATATGTCTGGTGTGTCAACTGGGTCTTACCGTACATAATGCACTTGTACTAATGTTTGCGTATTTACGCGATGTTTAGGTTGAACATACTTGAGTGTAAAAATGTATTTAATGTAAATAGCTTAAAAAAGCAATTTTTTTTTAATCGTGCGCAAAGTGCGAACAATAGGTTTTGAAATATGACACATTTTATTCATCCTAAAAAAAAACATTGAAAGTATTTTACTGAAAAGATTGCATAATTTAATAATAGACCGTATTAATGCTTGCTTTACAACAACAATCTACCCTCCCCTGCGGTCATCCGGCATATAAACGGCAGTGTCCTTGCCATTGCAAGTTCTTCGCCGCGAGGGGTATTTGCAATGTATCTATCTTAACCGCTGTAAGCACAAAGTAATTTTGTTTAATTTTTAAACGTAATCATGTAAACATTCAAATAGAACCGGTTTTCATTGTCTGAAATGAGTATTGTAAAGCACTTCGTCCCAATTAGTGAATTTATTGTCCTGTAGTTCTACCGCTGTTATCCAGTATTGCATTTGAGACGTAATTATGTAACAACAACACACATTTTCCTGGCACTGATTAGCGTCCCTTCATGCCACTGCTAGGCTGATTGAGCGCTATCGGCTGGGCCAACTCTGTCAACTTTTACATTGCAGTACTCGCGACCGCTTTGCCTTCGTGCAAATTTAAATTCCGCTGAAACAAAAGAGACCGCCAAACGTTATTGTTAACCGCAAGAACAATATACATTTTCGGCGAAACAAAAGCCAGCGGCCAAGTTGCGCGTGTAAAACAAAAACAAAAAACCGGGACAGAATTTTAAAGAGGGGCGAGCGCGTTAATTTATTTCTCGGCTCCTGCTGCGGGAAGCCTCATCAGGTGACCCGGCACCGCTGCTAGTGCGACGTCATTTGCATGTCAAAGCGCTCGGCCCATTGTTTGTGAGACAGTATTCAAATCGCATTAATTGGAGGGCCTGGTTTATTCTGTCGAGAATAATTAAAGCCGTTGAGATAATTCCGCAGTTTTTTTTATTGTATACATCTTATATAGAATCATCATTAGAATTCTTAATTGCTGTGGATTTTTCCGCCCCATCCATAGACATTGCAAAGATAACCATGTAAGTTTGCCGCCAGTTAGTTTTACTGGATATTGATACGTTAATAGGATAACGCGTGTGTCCTTGTTAATTTAAATAACGTTTTTAATAATTAGCACGTATCTATTTCTAGGTATGTAGCCTACCTCAATGGTCCTTGAACTGACCTAGATTGCAGTGGTAATCTGCACACACGTACTATGAACAACTGTTGGTTTCAACAGAATGTAATCACTCGTCTCGTTCCCTCGCAGTAAAGTGAATATATTTACATTCCCATAAAAAAGGCTTTTAAGTAAATAACAGAAGTGACTTTTTTTTCCTTCACGTTTTCCTAACAATGTAACGCGATGGGTAAATGGGTGATTGAAATGTTCTTGAGTCCTGAACGTTGGCAGCGTTGGATCCGTCCACCGGCTCGTGGCTGTGGATATTTGAAGACAATATCTGCTGTCAGGACTCTTAAGACGCACTGACTTATTAAAAGGTTACATCGAGTTTCGTGAAACGCTGAAGTTTGAAAAAGCTGACATTTCGGCCAACGGACCTTTTATATTTACCGTGCCAGGTGTCATCTTTGAAATCGCGTGCCTTTGTTTCCACCCCCCCCCCCGCACCTATTTCCCAGAGCTCTCGTGTATATCCAATATAAAATGCTAACACTCGCAGTACGTGACAGCGGCTCATTACGAATCAAAAGGGGCCGTCGGTGTGAATGGAGAGTTCAACCTCCTCTTCCGGTTGCGGCCCTCGGATGTCCACGCGTGGCTACCCTTTCCCGCGAGTGGCCCGTTTGATCTACAAAGGGGGGAGGCGTCCACTTTCAGCGGCCGCGCAGCGGCCGTGCCTCGCGCATTCAAGGCAATTTGTAGCACGAGCGGGTTCCGTTACGCTGACGTACGTCGCCGGCTTTGAGAATGAAACGGAATCGATTGTGCGGCGGGGGGGGGGGCATAAGTGGGCATTGTTTACGCGTGCCTTATGCAAAGTGGCGGAATTGATGGAGCTGATCAAAAGACGCACATGTGTGTCCCACTGTTTCCCGCTGTTGTCCGACGACTTGGAAACGAATGGCTTAACGAAAGTGTGGATCACCGCTACACGAGCGTGTTTCGGGTGAGCTTTTCAGCTTTTAATAGAGCTGCTGTGTTTAAGAACCAAACGTAGAGTACAGCGCCAGCGCACTGATGCCGTGAATGCATAACGCACGGCTTTGATTTGAGTTTTTCTTACATATTCACATACATATGTGAAATACAGTGTCTACAAGGACGACATGTACATGTTAAATATTTACATTTATTAGGGGCAGTGAAAACATTTGAGATTCAGGTTTCGATGAAAATATTGCACCAACAAAATGTTATGCTTATGTTGATTAAAGCTACATATTGAAGACTTGAAATTACAAGATTGATTGTTTTTACTTTTACAGCCATATTCTCTGAATGTTTTGACAACGGCTTATATATACATAGTCATCACTTGGAAAATGCTTTGTCCTTACCCATGAAGCTCAATCTCATCGCCGGCGTTGATTGCGCTTTTAATAAAGTCGGCAATCGGCGCGGTATTTTTGTGGAAGCGCGCTGCTTCATTAATGAGCGATATCTGAACTGATTCTTTGCTTGCACCTTCAACCCCCATGACCGACATGGCTTTGGGGGGGGGGGGGCTTTATCCAGCAGCGGATGGACAAAAGGCCGTAAATTATTATTTATCGTACCTTAAAATGTAACGCCAAATCATCGTGGCCTATTTCTGCTGCATTGATTAAAAAGCCCTTGTCATCATTAGCACGTTGCTGGAGAACGGTGAAGCACGCATGCTCTGTGCCGCCAGATGCTGTGACATATGTAAGTGTCTCCGAGAGATGCCAGCCTCTCGGTGGCTGAGTTGGATGGACACTTCGGTCACATCCTAATGAGATGCTTGTCTGATCAGAGCATGCAAAGTTTCCAGCGCACACAGCTTGCATGTTTACGCGTGACATTAAATACCATATTAACTATTCCCGAGGGTTTCTCGTAAACATGCGGCGAAGAGTGCACGTTGAGCATTGGCGACGCCAGGACATTGGCGAATGAAGAAGATGTAAATGTTCGTAGCATTAAGGCTTTTTTGGTATTTTCCGCACCGAAGGAAGGCATTGTGTCGGCGCGCGTGCGTGTGTGCCAAGTAAAAAAAAAAACGGGAGCGTGATTTAAATGCAAAGCCTGGCCGCAGGGCTCGTCATTGTGTTCAAATTGTGTCAAATACACCGGAGACCCGCGTAATGTATAATTTGGCATGCCGGCGTCTGTTTCGTATCGAGCCTGCCGCGTTGATAGCAATATCAGGCGAAGCGCACAAACGCACGCCCGCCGTGCCTGCAAGACGACAAGGAGAGAGAAATCCACCCGATAGGTTTCGTGAGGACCTTTTAAGCCAGTTCGTTCACTCAACTGTAAATCCTTCCTCTGTCATTTTAATTCCCTTGTTATTTTTTTGGTTCCTATGAATTGTTTGCAGTGGTTCACGTTTGTATTTTCTTCCGTTGTTGGTCTTTGTTGCTTCGTGTCTAAATATACACGTGCACTTACGTGTGCAGCATTGCATTGCTTCGGGGCTCTTCACTAAACAACGTGAGTTCGCTCTGCATATAAGTTCACAAAATATACGTCTGTGTTGTGAGCATCTTGCTGAAACTCCTACAGAGGTGACAGAATATTGACAAACGTGCTCTCGTTGGAGCTGGAATGACAGTCCGAAGGTCATTGGACAATTAGATTTGTTGGTTGACCTTTTATGACTTCAATGAGTAGAAATGTTTGTATGAGAAATGCATAGGGTTGTTAAACTTCTTGTATTAAAACAACACATCTTTATAAACAACTTGGTTCTCATTACAGCAATATCCTACCATTGTGGCACGGACTCGTTATCAATATAATCAATATCGTACTAATCGTCGACAGCAATGCTCAGAAGACGGTGGAGTGGTGGTGCAATGGTTAGCGCACTACGCTATGAACGCGGTGATCAGAATTACATTCCCAGCCACGGCTACCGTCAGCAGTGAGTGCTATCCGAACCGGTCCTGGTCCATCCCCTTCACCATTCTACGCTGACTAGTGCGGTAAAGTATGGCCACACAACCCCAGGCATCCTTGTTGTTAACGTTTACGTGAATACGGGTGACGATCATTAATGAATGCAGCCTCAAGAGCCGTGTGTTGCTGTGCGCGCCAGGTTCCTTAGAAGATGCAGTGGACACCCGAGCATCCGCACCAGCACCTGAGCCCCTGGCAGGCGGCGGCCGTGCCCCCTCCGGTGCAGATGCCCGTGGCGGTGCCGCCGCACCCGCCGCCCATACAGCGGTTGGACCTGTCGGGCGTGCCGCTCCCTGGCCACAAGAGCGCCGCGGCGGCCGCGGCGGCCGCGGCGGCCGCGGCGGCCGAAGCGTACCAGGTGCACCTGCAGCGCGGTCACTCGACGTACTCGTGGGCCAACGACGACATCTCGGAACTCACCGCCTCCAACCTGCTGAAGCGCTACGCCGAGAAGTACTCCGTGGGCGGCATGGACGGCTACCCGGACGGCGCCGCCAACAACGGGCAGAAGCCCGAGCCCGGCGAGCAGCCCTGGTCGGGCATCTACGCCATCAACCCGGCCGTGCCGGACCTCATCCGGAGCACGTCCAGCACGCCGCTGCCCTCCGGCGGGGACGCTCCGCCGGGCTCGCTGGCGGAGCAGCCGGGCTACGCCTCGCAGTCGGGCGGCGTGTCGCGGCTGAGCCCGGCG
>CM025627.2:10933029-10949452 GCA_014621495.2 Entosphenus tridentatus
GGCGGCTGCGGGGGGGGGGCGCGCGTGCGGGCCTGGTTGTGGTTGTGATGGTGGCGGCGGCGGCAGCAGCAACGGCGGCTACCTCTCCGCGCCGGCAGGCTACCCGCAGTGCGGGCCCGTGCCGGCGTACGCCGCGATGCCCAGCCCCGTGTACGGCTACTCGCCGTCGCCGTACCTGGCGCAGCAGGCGGCGGCGGGGGTCGCCTACCCGCACCCGCACCACCACCACCATCACCACCACCACCAGTCCGGCTCGGGGGCCTTCGTCCCGCCGCCGCCGCCGCCGCCGCCTCCTCCTGGGATTTTTTCGCACGCGGCCGGGCCCGGCTACGCGGGGTACCCTGGCCACACGGCTAGCTTCGCGTCGGAGCCCGGCACGAGGAAAGCCTTCTACCCGGGCCGTGACGGGGACCTGGATTACGGAGGCTACCGGTCTCAGCAGCCGCAGCAACAGCAGAGGGACACGCCCAGCCCGCTGTACCACTCGTCCGACGGCCCCACGTCCATGCAGGTGTGTACGCGGTGCCGACGCACGGAGCATCTTCTCTGCCGCTGGTCTGAATGCAACAGCGTCTTGGGCTGTTCCGTGCATGCGATTTAAAGGCGCGTTATTCACAAGAGAGTATTCACAATTGTTATTTACAATGTAATCAAGGCAATGTATTTCTGTAATACTCGACTTATAACCAGATAAGACTTTTGGGGTGGAACAGGGATGAAGTGGTCAGCACATTACACAAGGATCTCGGTGACCTGGGTTTGATTCCCTGCTATGGCTAACATGAGTGGCGAGAGATATATGATGCGGTCCAGGGCCCCATCCTCATTCATGAAACACCACTGACCAGTATGGTGAAGTATCATAAAACAACCCCCATGATCAACTTCACATGGGGAGGCCTTCATCTAGCAGTGGATTGCCTTCGGGCTGCACATTATAATTCGATCATTAATTATGAAGGGCCCATTGAGATGAAGGATCTCTTTTTGGGAAGAGTATGACCTGAGAATTTATGATTCAGAATCAACATTCTCGCGTCCCACAACGATTCTTGGCAGCTTATTGTGACCTCTGGCAAATGTGTATGTTCAAGAATGTTTCTTTAAACATGAGCCTCATGCCACAATCTGATTTTAATGATAATTTTAATTTGTTCAGATCCAACAAGGACATCTTTGCCACCCGTCACAGTTGGGAGTTAAACTTTTGTCATTGAAATGAGACGATCTTTACCATTGCGTCATCGTCATTGGTGACATTGGTGGTGGCTCTGATGGGGATGATGACGTAACCATTGGTTGCCCCAAGCCCTGTGCATTAATACCCCACGTGTGTTTTTTCTCTCCGTAATTCCGCCCCATTTCTGTTTGTGTATTTAAATTAGAATTCAATTTCATTAAAATTGACGTCGTATTGTTTGGGGGTGTGCGTCTTTGACTTTGCGCTAAATATAACGAGAGGGCCATATTGCATTGTTGAGGCCCATAATTTTTGAACAGGGAATGGTACTTAACCCATTCACCTTGTGCTCCCCGAGATGACATGAAGCAGTGTAATGGGAGATTTACATTTGTCCTTTCTGGAGCATGTCTGTGGTGTGGATGTTGATCACCACGAAATGTGTGGGTTTTGGACACTTGTAGTGACTAAAATCTTTACCCCTAAAACGTGACAGACATCTTGTTTATAATATCAGAATCTTTGTTCAGATTGGAGGAATCCGATGAGCTATGAAGCTCTTCTTCACAGATGTACAGTAGGTTCAAAGATGTCTCGTAGATCAAGGGATGTCCCGTGGGGAACCCAACCAACCAAAACACGATTAAGTGTTTGAATCTACTCTTGAAAATTTACGTATATTTTTTAATTACATTGCTATGAGTTTGGCATTCTCACTTTGAATCCCAGCCATGGCTAAGATCAGTAGTGAGTGTTATCTGAACTTTTTCTGACCGCTCATTGTACTCTCCCGATTTGACCAGCATGGTGAAGTATCGTTAAACAGCTCCTATAACTTACTCAGCATGATTGAATTGGCCAAGGGCTGAAAATGTATTGTTTTATATTCCTTGAAATACAATACATATTCTATTCAAAATGAACACTCTTTACTCTAGCACCTGCACATATATGTGTTTGTGTGTATATATGTATAGTATACGTATCTTTCACTAATTAAAAAGGCATGATGATACTTAAATAGGTGATTGAATAATTGCCAAGCGTAAAGAGCTCATGGCAGGTTCAGCCTGGCTAAGAGTTGCCCACTTTGTTCTGCGTTGAAACCTAAAACTCACGACTGCCCAAACCCACCCAGTGCGCCGAGCCTTGACTAGAAAGTACATTCAGTAAATTAGTGACACCTTGTTTTGCTATATTAAACTAAATGAGATTAAGTTGTGGGATTATTGCCACCCAATGTTACACGGAGGGGGGGGGGAGTGTATGTCACCGAGATGGCTTTTGATGTAAAGTTTCTCTTGTGTTTCTTGTTTAACCCTACCTCGCCCCTTCCCCCAATCCGGCTAATTGATGCCACTCAGTGAGTGATGCCTTGACAGTGGAAAGCATTCTTGAAAGCTGCCAATCCCAGCGTTTGTTCCTGACTCTTGCCCAATTGTAGCACAGCAGACGACATCAAAGGAATTGTCCTGCTGCCCAGTCAGCACGTTCATTCTGGTGATCCCTCACATGGGCAGTCCGGACCGCTTGGTAAGACCCCCATCAGAGTTTGAATTGCTCATATGTCAATCAAATAATTTCCTCTATTTAATCACAGGTTAGCATTCATTATTATACAAACCTTTTATATATGTGTATGGTGGCCTTGGCAGCTCGTACAAAATAAATAAGAGTTAATATTTATTGTCCGTAGTTTGGCTGAAAGTAATTTTACAAATTGGGTCATGACATTGGGCACCGTATGACTTCAGCTTGTGAATCGGCTTCTTCGTTAAGCTCCACTTGACAAAAAAGCACGCTGCATTTTGCCACAGTAATACGTGGCAGCATTTCTTGTGCAGCGACTACGACGGTGATAAATCCTTCCATGCCTGCGGGAATTAACTCGCAGTTTTCTAGTCAAGTTCCGCTTTACAAAACCACGCCGACATTTTTTCCATCGTAATATGTGGTGGCACTATCACGGTGGCAGCTATGATAGTAGTAAAACTGCCTAATGTGTGTACCAGCTGGCTTGGTGGAGGCTCACTTGATGAGCACCTTGGTGTCCCAGCCCAGCCACGCATTGCTTGCAGCAAAACCAGGGCGTTGGATCGGTTTCATTGTTTGCGCAGTGACATAAAACACAAGTTTTTTTCCCGCCTGGCGTGTTTGTGGGCATTCATTCAGATGCGTGGCACGGACTACGGTGAGGCTGGATCAGGAGTGCCGAGCCTGGGCTTCCAGCCGGTGAAACCGCACGACAGCTTAGAGCAGCACCAGAAGTACGGCGGCAGCTCTGTCACCGGAGGTGGCGGCACCAACGGTGGGCGTGGCCCCACCGCGCCCACGCCGACGTATCGTTCCGCAGAGCAGACTGTCGGGGTGGTGGGGCCTGGCATCTCCTTGGAAAATTGACAGTCTTGAAGAAAAATGTTTCATCCCCGGTGCGATCTCGCCCAGTGCGGTGGCAACAGGAATTTAAAGAAAATTTGTCCCGGGTGGGTGTGGGAAGTTATTGTTGTGCTGTTGCTCGAATGACCGTCCGTCTAAAAAAATATTTTAAAGAGAACAACGTGGACGTGGGAAGAATTGGATCGACTAGCGCTGGGTGCATGTTTCATCGGAGAGTTTAGAAAAGGATGCATCGCAATCGCATTTCCAGTTCCTGCGAAAAGTTCTTCTGAGCGTGCAACCATGCGCTCGATTGAAATGCTACATCACGGGCATTTTTGTTTCATTATCAGAGTTTACCCGTAAATTGTCTCACATTCTTTGACGCAAGGCGTGTGACATTCATGCGGCTTGGCGAGTGTATGAAGCGGGATTTTGCATTTACACCATTCATCTGTGGATGTCTCGCACACTGCCAATTTATCATTCGCACAGTGGCGGTAAGTTTGCAAGTGACTCTGCCCCCACACAAGATGAAAAGACTCCAAGAAATACGAGCGATTCTCTTTGTGGTCTCTACTGCAGCCAATTCCCGTCAAAGCTTGAGCTTGTGACTACCTCACAATGATTGCTGTACATTAGATGCATCCTTTCGTGCATTGTCACGAAAGATCTTTATGCTATATTTATTGGCAGCAGATGGAATACATTGTGGTCATTCTTTTCGATAGAAAAAGTGTTCACCCAAAAGAGAGCAAATGTTAAATATACTTTGCCAAAGTCTTAACAAGGAACGAATTGCGATATTTCTCCAGTGATGGGCCCAGCAAATGTAGCCCATGGAAGCTTCACTCTGCCCGATGCAGGGTTTAACGGGAGAACACTTTATGTTTTACCACTTACCTCCTCTCGTTACCTGCCAGATTTATTACTGTCGAGCAAAAAAACGTCGCTGCGTTTAATTCTGAAGTACAGCCTTAGAAGAATAATGCACATTGTCTTACCGTTAAGAAGCTGCTTTGTGTGTTTGTTGCGTGCTATGTTTTGCATCGAGTGCCGATGACTCTCATTCATATCTTTTGAAGGATCTTGGTCATTTTTTTATAATTTTATTTTTCAGTTGTGCAGAAATTTACAAATGCTGCACCTATTACGATAATAAACAATAAGAAACATACCCCACGATGAAATAAAAGCAACAACTGTGTCTACCTAAATGCTCGTCGGACTGAAACCAAGAACCTGAAGTCTCAACAATGGCAAAAGCGAAAGAGGAAAAAGACAAAAATCAATTTTCGATAAATGTAAAAATAATGGAAATTGTGCACCATTTTACTGTAACTTGGGACGTGCCCAAATGAAGCACTGCCGTTGCTGCCCGTTCCCTTGAATGTGGTTCGTTTTTTGTGGCGACGTGAGGCCGACTGCTGCGTGCAAACCGGGACTGAGAGCAGCAGCCATTTGCTTGTGTATGTGAGGTGTGTCCCTGTTCTGCGAGGGAGGGGTGGGTGGGTGGTCGATGGCAGGGGCTTGGGCACGAGTGTGGTTGGCTAGGGTCGTGGGGGCGGAATGGGGTTGCCTCGGCAAAGTGTGGCAGATATAAGGCGATAAAACGAGAAGAAAATGGGGGGGGGGGGGGGGGGGAATAGCAAAACGAAAGAAGTTGCAACTTTTAAAATATTAAAAGACAAAAAAAAGTGTTTTGGCGAAGCTCAAAATTTTGGAAAGAAAAAACACTTTGAAATTGAACCAAAAAAATTTGCGAATATAGCTTTCTTGGCCGTAGAGGCAATGTGCGTGCGATCCACGCCACTTTGCGTGCGGTGGTGTTCAGTGTTGTAGTGTTTTGGTTTTGCTGTGTTATTTTTTGGCTCAAAGTGGCAAGTTGCGAGCTCAGACTGACCTATCCGTATACCACATGCCAAAAATATCGTGTGACCTATACATACATTTACAGTGAAGATTAACACCAGTGGGGATTGAATTCAAAGGCAAGACCAGGATTCGGGTTTAAATGTTTAATTGCACAACACCGCACATTTAGGCATGAAGTGAATGGGAAGCATGCAAAAGTTTTTTTTTATTGTGTTTGAAACACGATTGCAGCAATGTTGTACCATCTGTAAGCTGTGCTTTCTATCTTTGGTATGACCTAACAGTATTTAAAAATACCCTTTTTTTTAATCGGGTACTTAATTGTACATTTTAGTACGAACCTTGCTCCTTTTGGGCATATAATTGTGGACCCCACAAAAAAGGAAAATAACAGAATCGGATAAAAATACGACCGAACAAAAAAAACGTGGGCAACTATGAAAATTAGCAGAGCGAAGTGGTATGCAGGATGCATGCATATTTATCAGTGCTAAAATTGTGCTTCTGGGAAATCATTCCCAAGAACAATTCCCTAAAACCATGATGAATTTTACATTTGTCCATCGGGCTGCGGTGTCGGCGACGAAAGGCAATGGGGCGCGATGCTCGGCCGAGAGAGGTAGCCGCCTATGCTGATGAGAGGAGCACACACACCAACAACTGAACCGCTGCAGTCCGCGGGAGGCATTTCTCATAGAGCGGCTGGGAATGAATGCATCGGGCCTGCCGCCACTCAAACTGCGGACTCCGCCGCCGCCGCCGCCACCACAAAAGAATTCCACCTGAACATATTTCTGTGCACTGGCAATTACACAGACACCAGGCAGGGAGCTCAGCTCTTTTGTAATGGACCAACATATTTCTGAAACGCACTTGAACCCACTTAATATACTTATTTGGCTTTTTCTCACGAACAAAGAAAAGTATGGTGTCTTGGCTTGCGATGGCTTGTGTTGGGGTGCTCGGAATGCCAACTTTAGTTTTTATGCTACACATACGTTTTGATATATTCCAGCATTCATTTCCTTTAAATTCCACCTTTGGCTTTTTTCATTTAGATATAAGTTTTCATTAATCCTTTATGCATGGCCGAGCGATAGTGTTTGCATAAAGTTAACATATTAAACAGAAAAATTGAGCTTTATGTATTCATTGGTCATCCCATAAATCTAGCCTGAATTCACTCATTTTTTTTAATATTTGCAAGCCAAGGCTGAATTTATGAATAACGTTCGAGCATAAAATGTGCAGTTTCAAAATGATTCTCAGCATTGTGTCTGCTGGAATTATTATTTTTTCATTCTTGCAAATGCAGTATGGATATTTAGTCGTGAATATTTAATAATGCTCAGCTCTAAATATGTTGTCCCCGTGGCGGTTTTATTAACAATTTATTGACTATGAACAGCAGGAATGCATAATGCATTTGCTTCTCAATTAGTAGTGGTTTAGGCAGTAGAGGCGTGCACACGAATGTTCGCGTCTCGTTGGCAATTCCCAACAAAAAAAAACATTTGGCAAAGATAATCCATCTCTAATTAAATTGTTTCCACTTTGTAGACGAATGGTACTCGCCGATATTATTTTTACATTTCTCAAGCCATTTAAAATAATTTAGTGTCCACAACATGCCCCAGCAAACTCTGGGGGTCCATCCCTTGGCATCCCGCATCCCACACAGCTTGCAAGAGCGACGCCTCACAGACAACTGCCACCGTTGGACGTGTTGGCCATTTCGGTCTCTCTACACATTTGCATGATCGTCATTTTGCCTCTCAAATATGGTTAATTTCCTTCAACATGGAGTCCACTTGTAGCGGGCTTGGCAGTCGCAGCGTGTGGTTGGGTCGACTACTACGCCGTGTGTGTGTGTGTCTGCCGAATTTGGCGCGTGCCCTTGCTGCAGATGGTATACCGTTGCTGCTTTTACCATCCATCCACCCGTTGCTGGTTAGCAACAAACTGCTTTTTTATTTGCGCTGGGAGGGGGTTAGCGGTAATTGGTAATTTGGTCTTTTGCCGCATGTTGAGAGTACAACCGTGTGAAATATTAACGATATTAAGTGTTAAAACTATTGCTCATGCGCCGGTCACGACAAAAAGAAATCAACAACAAACGACAAATTGTTCTCAAAAATCACTCAGGAAAGCAATTTTTAAACACTTAATATACCTCAAGTCGAATGTTTAATTTCGTTATTTGTTTTTCTCTCATCATTGCTCGGGGCACTGTGTAGTAGTCCTGTAGGTGTTTCGCGGTTCTGTGTTTCTCCCTCGTGGGTCTGCTCTGCACATCCAGCGCCCACTCGTCGCTTTCGACCACGGACGGAAAAGAAGACAACAATGAAACGGTGTTAAATGTAAGAGAGAGGGGGAAAAAACGACAAACAAATTGCAAAAACTGAGAAGGGGCGCAGAGGGGGACACTGCTTGTGTTTGCTGGTGGAGGAAGCGACCGTGCGGCGGTGCGGCGCGGGGCTCCGTGAGTGCGCAGTGCTGCGTGCACGGCGCGGCAGCGATGCTGGTGCGGTGGTGGTGCGGTCACATTCCATTGCGCTAATCCGTCTGCAGCACGCCAGCTCAAGCAGAAAGTTGCGCGCCCACAACAACGGACCTTCCGCATCACAAATTTTCACGACCGTTGAGGTTTTTGTCTTTTAACTAATTTATTATTTTTTTAAGGGTTTTTTTTCTCTCTCTCTTGTTTGGCCGCAGAACAAAGGCAACGAACAAAAAAAACTTCCCACCAATGCATTCTCAATAAATAATAAGCAGTGCTTTCCCATTACCTACCAGCATTTTTTAAGGAAAACATACAATATAGCTGTCAAACTTGAGTTGATGCACGTGAATACTATCTAATGCCAACCTTTTAAGCGTCGCTCAATGCAAGGTACAAATGCATATCCCGCGGATTGCGAGCTGTTTACGCTGAACATTCATTCTTGTGCTCTTCTGAACAACAAGCCAACAGTATGGTCAGCAGACCAGGCAAGCACAGGGTCACGCCGCCATGATGCCCACATTACGATAATTGTTTGTGTTTTAGGAAAATCGAATTGAAGCTTTTTTTTTTGGGCCACAGAACGGTCTTCACCTTTGGCTTTAGACCTCTGACCCTGCCCCCTCTTCCCCCATTTTACCCTTTCCATCCTTCACCGAGCTGGCTTGCGGGCAAGTTGAGAATATGGAACACTTAAGTAGACGTCTAGATTCCAAAAAATGAAGTCCAGTTTGTTTTTTTTGGGAAGGGGGAGGGGTTTCTTTCCTCGCTCTTTGATTGGTAAACTCAACTCATTCTGGGAGGAATTTTGACATCCACGAGCTTTACATGTTCTTCTTTCAACTTAAAAATACTGACGAACGTTTAAAACCAATTAGATCACGTTTAAATTCATTCACAATTATGTCGATGCTCCACAACGTTACTTTCATGATATTCTTACAAAACATGTTCCCTTTCTTTTTTGTGTTACTTTGTTTTGCACATGTCTCTGCAGAGAGGCCGTCCTGGGTTTCGCCTGCTGCAGTCAGAACAAATTGGATACAGTTTATAGCACTTGCGTGAACCGAAACTGACCAAACGTAGCCCTTGGCAGGCTTACGTGAAACACGCGTAGTCGCTTGGCTTCGGCGTGCCTTTCCCTCGGAGGAGTTGGACGACCGCTACGACCAAGCCAGACCCTTCCCCGAGGCCCCCCCCCCCCATTCGCGTGACCGCCCCGTCGGCCTTCACCCGAGCTCACTCCGCAGAGGCGACGCTTCTAACGCGAGAATCTCGGCGGCGCTGCCTCCACGGGAATCCGATTCCATGATCGCGGGGATGGCGGGGCCGGGGTTGGCGGCGTTAGCGGGACGCTCGCAAGGGGTCGAGCTCGGCCGTCCGTTGCAACGTAGCGAATTTGGCGTAACAGAAAGCTGGGAAATTGTGGAGACGTGTTGGCTGTCTGAGGATGTGACCTTTGTGCAGCTGACCACCAACACTCGGCTTGCAAAACTTTGTAACCATAGCTCGACTTCACAACTCCCAAAACGCTTCACAAGCGGATTCCGTCAAATTGTACGTGGGCATCGTACGTACTCCCTGAGTTGTGCCCCCATATGCATCGCACAGAGTTCTACATGTGGAAATTAAAATAGCGGCTCTGTGAAATAGTTAACTGCTGAAACATCGTCTTGTGTTTTGTTAGCATAATTTGAATTCCCACATGCATCCTTTGTTTTGTCTTCAAACCTAGAGGGGAATAAAAGACGAATAAGGCAACAATGGTAGCGACGCGCACATTAATTATCAAGTAGAAAAACAGCGGCGCCTCCGCAGTTAAGTGTTGCCCACATTCATCAGGCCCCGAGCACCCGCACCCAGCTCGAGATGAGATCGCCAGCAGCAGCAGCAGCTTGTGCAGTAACCCACAGCCAAGGCCCCTCTGTGCCGCGCGGCTCCCTCCCATTGCCCGCGCTTTCTCGCCTTGCTCCACAAGCCACGTCTCGTTCACTCTCCCCAATCGCCCCCATCCACCCCCCCCCTACACCACCACCACCCCACCCGCTCATTGTATGACCTCCTTAAAAGCGCTGAATGCACAGACAGTTGATTGACGTCTGGTAAGGAGTACCGGGTGGTGAAAGCGAGGACGTGAGGTCTGCAGAGCGAGACGCGCAGTTCCCGCACAGACCTCGACTCTCTTTTTTTCCATTTTCCTCCGACCGCTTAAGTTGCTATTTTAATGCAATTGAATTGTTTTATTTTTTTTTATCCCCCCCCCCCCCCCCCAATTTCTCCTGTTATATATACGCACATATACAGATCTGCGCCCACTGGGAGAGCACTTGTCATTTTGTGAATTTCTTAGAGCAAGAGCCTCAATCCGAATTGCTAGTTCGAATGGGTTATTAACAGGTTCGTCTTCAGAAGACTTTCTAAGCCGAGTCGGGAGCTTTGGAAAGCTGCTGTCAGGCTAAAATGTTTGTTTCTGAATCAGCTTGTGGGTCACTATCGCTGAACAACATTACGGCATGAACGTCACAAATGAAAGCTCAAATATTGTTCAAAAAGAACTCCATGGATTCCTCGTAGAGTCGTTTTTGTTCGTCTCCCAAACACCTAATGGGTGCCTTTGATTGATGGTCACGGGGGAGAAAGCTTTAGAGCTCGGATAATTAGTAATGGAAACACATTGCTGGCTGCAGCAATGTCTGGCTAATGCACCTTACCCTATCTTCTGAAGCTCGCTTGGCACTGAATAAGAACACACAGAAAGTCGCGTAGAACATAGTTCAGCACTCCTTTTACATTTCAGAAGTTGATTTCGAAACCCTTGTCACCGTGTGTGCGTCGGTGCACTTTGAGCAAGTCACAATTTCTTGTTTGTATCGTGGCAACTGAAATAGATGGATGGCATTCATATTACGCTCATTCTCCCCAATCACCCCCATCCATAGCTAATTCTTTTTCCATTAGAGTCCCGTCCCTTACAACGTTTCTTGGTCGTAATCAAAACAACATTTGGTGCGCAGAGTCACTTCTGCGTGTGCACGAGGACCCAAGTATCTGATTGGATTTGTCAGCTTATTAATTGCATGCCCCTTATCAAAATGCTGTTAGAAAACAAAGCCATGTTTAATTGGACAACTCGCTGATGGGTGAGCTTTTAAATTGTACTGTGCCGACTTTCGTATCGCCGGACGCACTCGGCACTTAAAACCATCATCTCTCGCCTTGCGCAAGCGCTGCGTTACTTTTTGCCGAACGTTTTTCTTCTCGGCACGAGAGAGGTTGTTTTTCTTTCTCCCCCGTAAATCGTACTCATGGTAAATTAATCAAATATCGCTTCGTCTTCAGGAACGAGCGCGCGTGTTTGTTTTGAGGATCCAAATGTAAAGAGGAATTTAGAGGGTTTTTTTTGCCCCCTTCCTGATTTTTTTTTCTTCTTCCATCCGTCCGACTGAGCGGTGTTTTTTTTTAGTTGCGAGCGGTGCGTTGACAAATGCAACGGTTTGGGGGGGAGTGCAAGAGAAGCGAGGTGTCGTCCCGACTTAACCAGGCCCTGCCTCACTGCCGTACTGCGTTATGCGTCATGTTTTGTGGTGGTGTTGTATTTATTTTACAGCTTTCCTTTTATCGTTTGTTGTATGTATAGCCGTTAAAAAAAAAACTACGTGAAAATCATCACACAAAAAAAAGAAAACCTGTACATTTGAAGAACAAAAAAAAAGAGAAAATTTAAGTCTACCTCAAAAAGACTGGTACAGTAGTAATACTGTCTCAGCAGTGTTAATAACGTTTTCAAAATGTGCATTCTTTAGTATGTGTAGTGCGCGTAGATCATAGCTAAGACGTAGGGCGCTAGAGTTATTCCTCAATATGATAAGCGTGTCCTTTTTTGTGGGTCAACCAAATTTTGTTGGTAAAAGCTTTAAAATGTTGTCACCTCACTAGCAAATCACTTTTTGGCTGTGTCTGTGTTGGAAAACAGGACTTCAGCGCAAGCAATGTTCCTTTTATTTTGTTATTTCGGAAAGTTTATTTTGTTGTTGCTTTTGAACGTTTCGTAAATAAATAACCGTTGAGCTTGTTTTTGTACAAATCGCAGATAATTAATTAATGTTGACGTACGCCGCGATCGAGTGTGTTCGGGATGACGAGCGTGCCACACGGTGGGGGAGGGAGGACGTGTTCGCTTGAACTGCTGTACAGAGTATCCAAATCTTGCGATTCTCATATTTTGACGTCTGTAAAAGATCGTAGTCGTGAGACCAATGGGGGGGGGGTGGCGACATTCGTGTTCGTTTTCCGGGGGTGGGTGGCGGGGGGGGGTCCTACCTCGATTCAAAATAAAACGCCCGATCAGTGTTTTAACAGAGAATAGTAGACCACGAAGCAAGACAGATATGAATTGAACAAGGTCATCTCCAGGCGTCTTTAGATTGTTTGTTTCCAGAATGTAGTTAATTCGCTTCCACATCTCATTGGGTTTTCATGTGATGGCACTTATTGACATGGCCACTGCATTACATGTGAAGTAAAAAAAAAGTAAAGTACAATTAATGACTGAATTACAAAATTAAACCACTAATCCAACTAAAATCAGAAAACACTTCCAACACAGTTACTAGCCAAAAATGAGACACTGTCTGCTGATATGTTTAATTTGACTCATAATTGCGCATTGCTTCATGGTGATGGGTTTTGCTGGAGTCTGCGCCTTGGCAGTCTCTATATGATGCCATGGCATAGCTGTGAAGTCGAATGTGGTCATAGGCTCTGTTCTTAAACGATGTCTGCTTTATAGGCCGTGGATCTCCGATTCTGTTCTAATGTCGTTTCTGTGCTATGGCGTGACATTTAAACTGTTGGGTAACTTTAAGTCGCGCGAGTTGCCAACTTTTGTTTGGCTCTACATCAGAGACTAAATTATTTAGTATTTTCAAAATCTCTAACCCCCCCCTCCCTCTTTATTTTCTCCTTTTACGATCGGTGACATTTTACAGTTAAGATTACTTTTTTTTCTTTGTTTCGAATCCTCCCACCTCCGCCCCCCCTACCTCCCCTTTCTTCCCCGTAGATGAAAACTAGTTTCCTTAGAAACCCGTGTATCAAATGACACAAGATTTGTGGCTTGAGAGATTTTTATGAGATACAAAATAACTTTATTGTATTTTTTGTTGTATATTTCCATGTTTTTTGAACATGGAAAAGGAGGCAAAAAACATACCTCAAATAAAACGGTCAGAATTTGTCCGTACGCTAATCTCGTCTCTCCTTTGCTGTGTAAACGTCTGGGCCCCCCCCCCCCCGCTGCTTGCATCGCCAAGACGATGAGAGTTCGACTGCTACGCTCACACAAGCCGCCCAAAGGCATTCGCCATTCATCACAAACTATATTCTATGTTTAAAAACATTGTTACTCTGGTAACGCGCAAATGGCTTTGAGCCTGCAGGTAAAAAAAAAACTTGGCAACCTTTTGGTATAAAAGTAAACTGTATCCATGACCTTCATTAACCTCCAGTTTACGAAGGGGCAGTGTAAGTGGAATTGTGCTTCACTCCACTCTTGCTCCTGATGATTCTGTTTTGCCTTGAGCGTGCTTGCACGTCTTTGTGCTGCCATTTCTCTTCTAAAATTACTCGCATATTTATTTCCTTTTGTCATTTTTCCCGATTGGGGCTCTGCACACAGCTGGCATTGGGACTTTGTGAGCGAGTTTTGCCCTGTCGCGCTTGCTAAGGATGTGCTGTGTTTTCAAGTGAACTGTTTGTCCTGAATGTATGCAAGCACACTCTCTTGCGTATTCCAAGGTTCCCCCTTGCCCAACCTCCGCCCTCTACACAATCCGTCAGCCCTCGTAGCTGTCGAATGGCAAGTATTGTGCATTTGTCGCTATGTTGCTCTTACACACGTTCATCTCTTTAGAATTAAAATTTGGATTTTTTTTGTTGTTTTGTTTTTGTCCAGCTTATTTTTGCAACACGGGCTTCCAAGTTTGACAATTGACATCTGCGTTTTGTATTGGCGGAGCTGCCGCTTTGGCACAATGCACTTGCAATCTCGAGGTCCCTGGGCGGCAGCTGGAACAATTGGCGAGGTTATTACATCTCCCCGCCTCTGTCCATCCAGCATTGTGATCGGGTACAGCACAGTTAGTCAATTGGCAGCGCGTGTGTGGCGGAGTGAAGTGTGGGTATCTCCGACAAGAAGTCTGGCCAGCATGGAAGAGAAGGCCAAACATCCACTAGAGGGGCATTGCAAAGCTGCCTCTGCTGGAGGCCCTTCAGCCAATATTGGCATGAGCAGGCCAGGGGGCTGCCCATTTGCCATGATTCTTTGAGGGTCATGTGCACAACACAGCCCCCCCCCCCCCCAATTGGCCTGGGATTGTAAAAGATAAATTTAAAGGATGGAATTAATTGTCCCTCTCTCATGTTCACGATCTTATTTGGAGTAGTACTTGCTTTAACTTGTGGCTTGCAGGCCAAGTCAAATTTCCCACTGTATTCAGAGATTTGGATTCCTCCTCCGAGCTGAATAAATTGTAACCTTGCACATCATTAAAGCTCTGTGTTTGGAAGGTCATTTGGACCTAAGAGTGAATAAACAAATGACCATTTTCTAAAGCTTTGCTTACAAGTCACTGGGTGGCTCAAAAGAGCCATTACCGGAGCAAGACTACCAAGCCTGCACCTCTGAGACATCTCGGCCTCCAGCCCCAGGGGCAGAAAAATGAGAAAATAAACATCAGTCCACAAGGGCCCTCGTATGCAACAAAAGAACTAATAAGCATTTTTTTCTCTCTCCTAATGTGGTCACACTCGGCACTCACGAGTCCAGGCAGCCACAGGTGCAGAGCAGAGCGTGGACCGGCGGTCCCTGTGGATGAGGATCTGCAAGAAGGGGTATTGTTCTTATTGGGCCAACAAAAAAAGTCGGAAGTGCTTGATGAAGCGAGACGTATCCTCGGCAGTTCGAGCGTCTACTCCCTTCATTAACTTAAAGAAATGCAAATTCGTTTCGTTTGTTTTTTTCCAAATTGCGTGGCCTGTGTTTTGTTGGTGGCGCAGTTAAGATCGGGGAATGTCACTTGCCACCTTTAAAAATAAAAATAAACACGTCTGCTGCCGTTGCCATACGAAACCTGTGGGACTTGCTTGGCACCACTCCTGCAAAGGAACAAAGAGGCAGGTTCACGGGTACAGAACTTCACTTTCGCTGCCAACTTGAGGTCGAGCGGTGGCGCAGCGATTCCGGCGCTGTGCTATGAACCAAGTGACCCGAGTTCGATGCCGAGCCATGGCTCGCAGATCAGTGGGCGGGTGACAGCTGAACTGGTCCTGCGACCATTCACCCCACCCCCATTCGCAAACACGCAATGACCAGCGCGGTGAAGTATGGTCAAACAGCCCCCATGACTGACGTGGCGTGGAGAGGCCTTCATCCAGCAGATTCACTATGGGCTAAACATTTCTATACAATTTACTGTTAATAATATAAAGGCTAAAGGGAGGACATAATAATCAAACGTAACAGAATCATAATCTAACAACAACCCATTTCTGGATGAAGGCCTCCAAAAGCCACCATCTCGCCTTGCGGTCCTGCAACGCGATCACCATGAAGACACCGCCGTCCTGCACGATCAACGTCACCGCATTTCATCAGGAGATACTTTTGCCGTTCCACATGAGATTTTAACAAAATGCCCGGTATTTTTTGTTGTTGTTGGGCTGTTAGCTTGGGGCTGGCAGAAGTGGGAAGTGGGGGGAGGTGGTGTGGGTGATGGTTGCAAGGTGGGACGGGGGTGTGGGTGTGACCTGCGTGAGGCTGCGGTGCAGTGGCGTTGGCTTGGGTCTTGTGTGCACCAGGCCCCCTCAAGGCACCGGGGCCTAAGCTGGGTCAGGGGGTGCTGGGGCAGTGTGGAGGTGGGGGTAGGGATCGGTGTTGGGAGGACAGAGATAATCACAACCATCTGTGGCCCGGCTCACGTAACACAAGCCACATTTCATCGGCTCTCTGGATTGACCACTCATCACAAGAGAGCGAAAATGAGAATTTTCATGCGGACTTGGGAGTCCACAACCACAGCACCCCCACCTCACCGACATCACCAACACAGAAACCGCTTCTATTTTACAGCTCACGTGAAGAAACAAAGAACTCCAAGCACATTTCATTGCCACTCCGGATTTGCCACGTGAAGAGAGTGAACGAGCAATATATAAAAAAAAATATTGTTTTAAACTTATGTCAATTTCTCGCTCTCAGAAAATACAATGTGGGCTTTATGTTTACTGAAAAGAGATGTGACTTCAAAGTTAACACTTGATGCTTGATATATGGCATGTGTAGTATGTCACGAAAATTAATTCCTAAAACTTACAGTGTCCTAATGGGAAATCTGGACTGGTTAGTTTCACGTTGTTCATGTGGAGCCCTTTGTCAATTCACTGTAGGTTGGGGGCCCTCCACACACCGCGGGGGCTATTTGACCATACTT
>CM025627.2:10965072-10983554 GCA_014621495.2 Entosphenus tridentatus
GTGCGGAGACTCGATCGCGTGCGGAGACTCGATCGCGTGCGGAGACTTGGCGCACGGCGCGGAGGCAATCGCAGGGACGCCGTGGCGGCGTGTCCGCGAGGCTAATGAAATGAAGGTGGCGTCGACCGCTGGATCCTTCGATGACAGCCGCTCTCACGCCTCCCCCGATTGATTGGCATTGGCAGTTGCCAATACAGATCGAGGTTTCGCCATCTCATCAAATAATCATCAACATCGTCGCGGAACTCCTTCTCCTCCTGCGGCCACCTCGTTCATCCCATCGTCCTGGGCGCGCTCGCTATTGTCATCGTCGTCATTGTGAGCAGAGGTGCCGTGGTGGTCACAAGGCACCCCCATTCGACGTGACCTCCAGCTCCTCTTGGCTTGTGGGGGAGTGGCGGGGGCTCTAGTAGAGGTGTTTTGTGGG
This sequence comes from Entosphenus tridentatus, assembly GCA_014621495.2. Classification (NCBI taxonomy): domain Eukaryota; kingdom Metazoa; phylum Chordata; class Hyperoartia; order Petromyzontiformes; family Petromyzontidae; genus Entosphenus; species Entosphenus tridentatus. The sequence continues at coordinate 10,965,500 of CM025627.2, forward strand.
GGGCCAACGTAGCGCTGATCCACAGCGCTAAGCAGCAGCGTGAACGTTTTGCGGTGCAGGGTCCGGCGCGCCCACTCTGGGCCATCGGCATGTGTGTGGTCATCGTCGTTGTGGCACAGAGTGATGGCTTCTGCATCTCACGTCGGCATATTCGCTGGCACTCGTCGTTAAATTGGTCGCCACGAGGAAGAGACAGCGAAGCTGTTTTGTGAACTTTCGTAATATAAAAAAATATATTTATTGGATTGTGGAGACAAGCTACATTTTTGTTGTGCTGAGTGGCCAATACCGCGATGCTTTTTTGGCTGCTGCTGCTGAATTTGCCATCTCGTTTTCCACCGTCACTCTCTTTCCCGCCGCGCATGCACTCACCGAATCAAGAACTCCATTATTAAAATAAGCGGCACAAGACCACACTTGAGAACACATTCTTTTAAAATAAAATAAAATCCCCTCCTCTTTATCCCTGCCGCAAGATGTCTCAGGAACGTGCGTCCTGGAATTCCATGCTCATCAGCTTGCCGAGTTGATCAGCATCATTTCTGGTGGGGGCGTTTGATGAAGTGGGTTCAGTTTTTTTTTGCTCGCTCCCTTGTTAATGTATAATTCATTGGCAAAGGTTAGTTTTGGAAAGTGGTGGGAGTAGTGAACAGCGTCCAATTTGCAATCATAAACTTTTTGGCCGTCAATTCCGTTGTAATGTTGAACGACGTCTCGTGGCTGCTTCGAGGGGCTTCGCGAGGCGTTTGGAGAGGCGCGTTTAGAAATCTTGTGCGGAAACTCTCTTTCGCGGAAAGAACAACTCGTGCGGCAGCCGCGGCTAATGGGGATCCGTGTACCTCGTCACGCGCGCCGGTCCCGCGAGCGACACCACCAGTACAAACGTCTCGACAACGCATCTCGGCCACGGACGTGTGTTCAGCGGTAGGCAGCGGCAGGAATATATTTAATTCAGAGCGCATTAGCTAGCCGGCCGACGCAGCGTTGTGAATTTTTCATATACTAAATAGATGCTAAGCCGTTCCAAAAAACAGCGGATTGCGAAAACTCGATCTCTCCACTTTCATCGCAACCGCCCACTTGATGGTTTTTAGCCGGGGGGGGGGGGGGGGGTGTAGCGTGTGATGAGCAGGCTCGCTGGTCTAGCGACGAGCCCCAACTCGTTAGTGGGATGCGGGCAGCATTTAAAGCCATCGAGGGCAGCGCCGATTGTGAGTTTTGAGGCTGATCAAGGCCATCACGTGGAGGCTTTTCCGCTCGTGAGACACGGCCCCGTTGTGCGCGGGACGCCGTTGCCTCGGTCCATCGGTCCGTTCGGCGCTCGGATTCACACGGATCGGAAACCTCAATTCAGAAATGCGACCACTTTCTTCACAATTTTAATTTGGCATTGCTGAATCGCTATATAAGAAGAGTAAATCATTTTGTAAGCGAATTCAAGTGCTGCAATAGTTCAGGCACTGATGTCAAGTATTTTTCTCCAGATAATTAAGATGTGGGTATAAGTGCGGAGATAAGTTTTTGCCGGTTTTGAAAGGCATTTGAAACAAATTGGGAACCAACACTCAACGCAAGAAGGCGAAAGTGATCTGCTAATGTCAACTCTATTACTGCGGTTCCAGCAACCCTTTTCTTGCCACAGAAATATAGATAATTCGACTCGAAGATTTACAAACTGTAATAAAGGTATTTGGTTTTTTCCACATGGATTCGTCTGCCTGTGCATCAGGTAGGATTTTAGATATCAACCACGGTTGATATCTGTGGTGAGTGATCTCTGACCCGTTCTCAGGCCTTTCCTTCTAAACTAAGCTGCAAACTCAAATATTTGTTTTATTATTTTACCAGACAAGGCCCACTGAGCTACATAGCTTTTTTTAAGAAGCGACCTGGCCACAAATGATATCCCAACGAAGTGGCTTATCACGTGGGAATTTATTACAAGCAAATACTCTGTACCAAATTCTCTGTACCAAATACCTCACCAACTGGCACTGACCCGCATAGCAGAGAATACTCAAACAGCATAGTGTGGGGAGGCCTTCATCCAGCAGTGGATGGACAAAGGAAGGGCTCTCTGTTAATATTATAATAATTTATACGTGTACCCTCAAGCACAGGTGGTGGTAACAATCACAGCGAGGATTGAGGTGGCTGCGATGAGGTGCTCGCGATGATTATTTTCAAATAAAAATGTACGTTTGAATTTGAATGAAAAATTAGAGGCAAGAATGTAAAGACTTGTTTCCATCAGGTGATGTTTTTTTTTTGCTGTAAAACACAGGCATTCCTTCAGAAGCAGGAAGGCTGCATATATGAATACTAAACACGTTGCCTTTTTAATGTGTGCTGGGGCGACGCACGGCGAATCGAGAATGCTTGACACTAATAACGGGTGTGATTTGAATGATAAATAATAATTTCCCAGATAGAACATTATATGTATATAAAACACACACGCACGCACGCGCACGCACGCGCACGCACGAGCGTGGAAGTGACTAAGTTATTGTGGACAGCGCCGGCTCCGCGCCGCGCGCGCTGAATCGCTCCGTCTCCTCCCGAGCGCCCCGCGCATTCTTGCAATTAGAAAATTGTGGCGACGCTCTCGAGGAGTGGCAACAACAAGTAGAGAAGGCACGGGCGAGGTGGGAGCCCGCCTGGCACCGGGAGCCTGCTGCCGGCACCGCCCGCGAGTGTGGCGGGTGTCTGCCGGGTGGCGAGCGTGCGTGTGGACGCGCGGTTGTGTGGCTGTTTTTTTTCTTCGTCAAATTGAAATCCAATGCTTATGCCCGACCACTTTCCGCAGCATGCGCTTTTAGTTTTGCAGACGGCGTGGTTTGATTAACGGGCAAAAGAGAAAGAAAGCACATTTGCCTTGCAAATTAGCGACCTCCAGCCTGGGCCGTGTCATGCACGGGACGGTGCATGCTGATGCGAGTGAGCGGCGAGCGAGCCGCGAGGTTGGGCGCGGGTTGTTTTAGGCGGAGGGAGGTGGGGGGGTGGCTGGGGAGTGTTTTACAAAAACCAACAACCCAACCAGCCATCCCACCGCCACCACCACCACCACCACCAACCACCTCGACTGCAGGTTCTGGGCTGTGTGCTGCTGGCCCCGTCTCGAATGTCGAGCAGTTGACAAGTCACGACGTCTTCGCCGTGTAATGTAAAGACATGTGACGTCTAATAATGCGTGCTGTGAGTGGGTGGTTGGCCTCGCGGTGTGTGCGAGGTGGTGTGCGGTGGGATGTTGTCTGTGTGTGTGTGTGGTGGTGTGTGTGTAGTGGGATGGTGGTGTGTGTGGTGTGTGTGTGTGTAGTGAGATTGTGGTGTGTGTGTGTGTGTGTGGTGTGTGTTTGGTGGTGTGTGTGTGGGATGGTGGTGTGGGTGTGTGTGCAGTAGGATGGTGTTGTGTGTGTGTGTGGTGGTGTGTGTGCGGTGGGGTGTGTGTGTGTAGTGAGATGGTGGTGTGTGTGTGTGGTGGTCGGTGTGTGTAGTGGGATGGTGGTGTGTGTGTGGTGGTGTGTGTGTAGTGAGATGGTGGTGTGTGTGTGTGGTGGTGTGTGTGCGGTGGTGTGTGCGTGGGATGGTGTTGTGTGTGTGTGTGGTGGTGTGTGTAGTGGGGAGCGGTCGTACAGCGGTTAGCGCGCTGCGCTATGAACCCGGCGACACGGGTTCGATTCCCGCTCACGGCCAACACCCAGTGACTATTATCTGAACCGGTCCTGGGCCTCCCCTAGGTCGACTCAGCCTCAAATGAGTACCTGGTGCGGTGTGTAAACATCACCACTAGGGAGACAAAGGCGGTCGGGCGTGGTGCTGGCCACCCACCCCCACGTTGTACCGTTGCGGCCTTCATAGGTGCTCGCTAACAGCACTTGCCCCTACAGTCTGCTAAGGCTATATGGGGAATCTTTATCTTTGTAGTGGGATGGCGGTGTGTGCGTATGGGATGGTGGTGTGTGTGCGGTGTGTGCGGTGTGTGTGGTGTGTGTGTGCGGTGTGTGTGGTGTGTGTGGTGTGTGTGTGGTGTGTGTGTGGTGTGTGTGTGGTGTGTGTGTGGTGTGTGTGTGTGGTGTGTGTGTGGTGTGTGTGTGGTGTGTGTGTGGTGTGTGTGTGGTGTGTGTGTGGTGTGTGGTGTGTGGTGTGTGTGGTGTGTGTGGTGTGTGGTGTGTGTGGTGTTGTGTGTGGTGGTGTGTGTGGTGGTGTGTGTGGTGGTGTGTGTGGTGGTGTGTGTGGTGGTGTGTGTGTGTGGTGGTGTGTGTGGTGGTGTGTGTGGTGGTGTGTGTGGTGGTGTGTGTGGTGGTGTGTGTGGTGGTGTGTGTGGTGGTGTGTGTGGTGGTGTGTGTGGTGGTGTGTGTGTGTGGTGTGTGTGTGGTGTGTGTGTGGTGTGTGTGTGGTGTGTGTGTGGTGTGTGTGTGGTGTGTGTGCAGTAGGATGGTGGTGTGTGTGAGACGACGCGTCTGCGTGTGGGTTTGGTGGTTTGCGAACAGCGTGTTGTCTTTCGTTTGTTGTCCTTCCCCCGCACCTCCGATTAGCATGGTTGGCTACGTACGGTGCGAAAGAAGTTCAACATACTTACTTACTTACTGCGCTACGATACCCGACAACCTGTGTTTGATTCCCAAACACTGCCAATGTCAGTGGCGAGAGATATTACAACTAAAACTTGACCTTTTCAAGGTCGACTCAAATCCCAAGGTCAACTAAACGAATACCTGGTGCGGTGTGTAAACGTCACCACTAGGGAGACAAAGGCGGCCCGGGGTGGTGCAACAACATCATGGTCACCCCCCCCCCCCCACACTGACCCTGCTCGGGTTGCAGAGCCTCAACGCTTGTAAGAAGTAGAGGCAGCGGCAGCAGCAGCAGCAGCCACCCACCCCAGCGAGGGGCTGATGTGCCATCTGCCGAGGAGGTGCAAAGCGAGATCCAGAGCCCGAGATAGCACCGGGCTAGGATGACCTCCCAAGCGAACTGCTGCTGCTGCGGTAGGGTGGCAATCTGCCTCACGTGACATCATTACAACTTCATGGGCCCAAGGACAGCTTCTGCGGAATTGGAGTGATGCCTTGTTGATCCTCCTTTTTAAGAAGGGGGGTGGGTGGGGGGCGCACTGATTGTAACAACTACCAGGGCATCTCCCTCCTCGGCATGCTGGAAAAGGTCCTGGCAAGGATTATTGAAAACCGTCTTTCCAGACAAGACGTGGTTTGAATCCTGGGCGGTCCTGCGCAGATGTTGCATTCTCTCTCCGTCTGTTGCAGCAGAGGAATAGGGGATTTGAAGGGACCTGCACCTCTGCTTTATTGACTTGGTCAAGGCCTATGATATCAACAAGAGGCCAGGGATTTGGATGGTCCTTCATGCCATCAGTTGTCCTGACCCTCTGCTCATAATAATTTAAGACCTGCATGATGGTGGGCACGCCCGGGTATAAAGCTGCGTGTTTGGTGATTAGACCCATTTCCTCTTCACCTCAAGGTGAGGCAGCGATGTCCTCTTGCTCCGACACTATTTCACACAACATTTTACCGTCCTTGTCTTCAGCAGTGGAGTCTCCACCCGGTACAAATAGTTTGGTGGGCTTATCTTGTGATCACAGATCCTTGAAGGGTCTGGACAGGAGTGACAGAGGCCCCGTCAGTGAGCTCCTCCGGCAGGTGAAGATGCTTTGGTTGAGTCGTGTATCCGGCATGCCCAATCCCCTGCATACCCAAGCAAGTTCTGTTTGGTCAGATAAGGGGGGGGGAGGTGCAATTGGTGCAGCGTGGGTGAATGAAGATGGGCTGATGTGACACAGGAGGACTTGGAGATAAGTCGACTTTACAAGAACAGGTAGCAGCGGTGTCAAGAACAGCCTCTGTGGAGAAGCCTCGTGGAGGGGCACTCCTGGGAAGTTGGAGGCAGCCGTCAATCAAGAAAGAGAAAAGTGGCGGAGTGACGCAACAACGAGCGGAGCGCCTAAAGCCCAGCGTGATGGCACAGCGGGGAGCGCAGGTGGTGCATCTTGCTGCCATCTCAGACAGTCAAACCATACTCCCGAGTCAACCCTGACCTGCCAGTCAACCTGCAACGCTTCACGTTGCCTGCAAGTGGATCTAGTCTGGCACAAGCGTTGCGGTGACGTCGCCGCCACTGTTGCTGCTACTGTTGTGTCGACAATGTGGCAACCCATGCCATGCTTTATGGGAGCAACGAAAACGGTCAGGGGCGACTTTCCCATGTCGTCTGGCCAATAAGAACCCACAAACTCCACTTTTGAATGAATATTGGAAACCAGCAGACAGCGTTTAATTGCTAACAAAGTAGCCAATTCGTAATGATCTGTGTTTGTTGACAGAGTTGTGTGTATGTGAGTATGTGTGTGTGTGTGAGTATGTGTGTGTGTGTATGCGAGTATGTGTGTGTGTGAGTATGTGTGTGTGTGTGCTCACAGGGCCAAGTCATCGCAAAGCACTGACGACTTCCCTGTAAAACTAATTCAATTAACAATTACCATTCATCTCGGCATTCCTCCTCGCTAAAGTAATAATAATATCCCAGCAGTGATTTTTCACAACGTTCTACGCTCTTCTTCGTCTTCTTCCCATGTATAATGGATAGAGCGGTTACGCGTTTAGCAGATTATTTATTTATTTATTTGTGTGTTAATTAATAAATGAGCGTTGTGCGTTTATTTATTAATTTAAGGCAGGCTCCCGTGAAAACAAGGCACGCAGGGCGTGATGTCGGCGCGTGACGCTAATTGGTGGAGACAAGGAACGGGCAGCGTTGACCGCCTTAGTCTGAGCTGCCTTTTAGAAGCAGCTTTCTCTCATTAGAGGCGCTGGGGCGCGTGTGTGAGAGAGTGTGTGAGAGAGTGTGTGTGTGTGTGTGTGGGAGTGTGTGAGAGTGTGAGTGTGTGTGAGAGAGTGTGAGTGTGAGAGAGTGTGAGTGAGTTTGTGTGAGAGAGAGTGAGTTTGTGTGAGAGAGAGTGAGTGTGTGTGAGAGAGTGTGAGTGTGAGAGTGTGTGTGAGAGAGTGTGTGAGAGAGTGTGTGAGAGAGAGTGTGTGTGTGTGTGTGGGAGTGTGTGAGAGTGTGTGTGAGAGAGTGTGTGTTAGAGTGTGTGAGAGAGAGTGTGTGTGTGGGAGTGTGTGAGAGAGTGTGTGAGAGAGTGTGTGTGTGTGTGAGAGTGTGTGAGAGTGTGAGTGTGTGTGAGAGAGTGTGAGTGTGAGAGAGTGTGAGTGAGTTTGTGTGAGAGAGAGTGAGTGTGTGTGAGAGAGTGTGTGTGTGTGGGAGTGTGTGAGAGTGTGTGAGTGTGTGTGAGAGAGTGTGTGAGAGAGTGTGAGTGTGTGTGAGAGAGTGAGTGTGTGTGAGTGTGTGTGAGAGAATGTGAGTGTGTGTGAGAGTGTGTGAGTGTGTGTGTGAGAGCGTGTGAGTGAGTTTGTGTGAGAGAGTGTGTGAGAGTGTGTGAGTGTGTGTGAAAGTGTGTGAGTGTGTGTGAGAAAGTGTGAGTGTGTGTAAGAGAGTGTGTGTGAGTGAGTGTGTGTGAGTGTGAGTGAGCGTAAGTGTGTGTGAGAGAGTGAGTGTGAGAGTGTGAGTGTGTGTGAGAGAGTGTGAGTGTGTGTGAGAGAGTGTGAGTGAGTGAGATCGGGACAAAGTCCAATCGGTGAGCTCCTCCGGCAGGCAAGGCTGCGTTGGCTGGGTCATGTAGCCCACATGCCCAGCCACCGCATGCCTAAACAGCTTTTGTTCGGCCGGATCGAGGGGGCTAAACGGGCGCGGCACGGGCTCTGGGAGAGATGGAGTGATGTGGTACAGGAGGATGTGGAGCTGAGTGGACTTGCCGATGACTGGTACCAGCGGTGTCAAGATCGGCCTCTGTGGAGGAGGCTCGTGAAGGACGCTGCTACTGGGCAGTTGGAGGCAGTCGCCCTCCAACAACGAGCGGAGCGCCTGGTAGCTAAAGCACAGCAAGTTGGCACAGTAGAGGGCACAGGTGGTGCATCAGCCAGTCGTCTCAGTCAGTCGACCTGTGGCATCTGGGTCAACCCGTGACCTCCTGCCAGCGGGCGTTCGACACTTCACGTGGCCTCAAAGTGCACCCAGCCTGGCACGCACAAGCGTCGTGGTGACGTCACCGCCACTTAGTGGCGAATGGCGGTTGTTGTTGTTGTGTTTGTGAAAGTGTAACGCGCTAACCGTTCCGCCACGAACCCGGCCACCCGAGATCGATTCCCGCTCACGGCCAATACCGGTGACAATTATCTGGACCGGTCTTGGGCCTCCCCTAGGTCGACTCAGCCTGGTGCGATGTGTAAACAGCTCCACAAGGGAGACAAAGGTGGCCGGGCGTGGTGCTGGCCACCCACCCCTCGTGTGCCGTCCCGGCCTTCATAGATTCTCGCTTACAGCACTTGCCCCAACAGTCTGTTAAGGCCATACGGGGGACCTTTGTATTTGTGTGGGCAAACCCACCCCCATCTGGTCAGTGATTGCGAGTCAGCAAGCCCGTGGTGGCTCTGCGCAATGTCACCGGGAAGGCCGAGACTCATCATCAGCCGTGTCGCCTGATACTCATCATCAGCCGTGTCGTCTTCATGGCTTGCTCGCAGGCACCACAGCGACTAACGGGGGGGGGGGGGGGGGGGCTCTGGACGAGTGCGGGGGGACCGGTGCCCCCTCCACCTTCAATTCAATTCCCACGAAACCGCGCAGAGACAATGCACCAGCCAGGATTGTGCCGGAGGAGCCGGGTGGACAGGCCTCGTCTCGTAGCAGAACTCCATTTGGTGGTATCTAATGGACATTTTGCCAGGATCACAATAATGAAAGAATACGAATCGGCTTCAGCCTTTCTGGTCATAAAACACGAGGTAATAAAATAAAACATAATAAAATAATGATGTTTCAAATGAGGACGGCTGCTTGCGTTGTGGCCGAAACGTCGTGAGAATTATTTTGTTATGTTTTATTTTATTATTTTATTATTTCCCTTCTACGTGACTTTACCGAAAGAACCAAGAAGATGACTCCCTGCAGCCACGAAAGCTTTAAATCGAAAAATAAAACACGAGATGTTGAGATATCCAAACACCAAACAGATCCCTCCTGTTGCAAGGCATCAAGTCTGCATTAGCCACACGTACTTGTGGCAAAACTTGCCAACAAACGTGCTCTGATAATATCATATCAGCATTGCCTTTGAAACGCCAGCGACAGCTTTCTCCGTGGCCCCGTCTCACTCGCCAGTGTCAGAGCAGAGAACGCCAAACGGCGAATAGTGCAGAACGAAGTAGACAGCCTCACAGGTGGTCGTGCCTGATGCTGGCCATGCCACCCTCTCGTGTGCCGTGCTGGCCTTCATAGGTGCTCGCTAACATCACGTGCCCAACAGTCTGTTCAGGCTGTATAGGGGGGATTCTTGATATTTTGTTGATTTGTCAGTTAATATCGATTCGCCAGATCTGCCGAAAGCTTAAGCAGGGTTGAACCTGGATCGTGCTTGGATGGGTGACCACACGCACGACAGCAGGTGCATCGCACTCGCGTCAGGGATGCGAACGAAGTGGGGTGGCCTTCATCCGGCATTGGATAGATCAGGGATGATGATGATGATGATGACTTCGTTTATTTAGTTTTTTTTCGTGTGGATTGCTTATGTTATGTCCCAACAACAGACTCGTTTTAGAGGCTTTTGTTGCTTCACAGGACCTTGACCATGATGGTGATGTTTTGAGGGAGACATTCATCCAGCAGTGGAGAGGTCATGGCCGATTACGAGAAATGGGTTTCATAGATGTCACATTTTGCAAAATAAAATGTGGTCCACGTGCAATTGAAAAGCAAAAGCACTACACACTCTGCCAACATCTTTTTCGAGGCATCTGACACTGAAGATAAAACATGTCATACATTCTAGTTGGTCCCCATTAAACCCGTAACAATGCCCGCGGTGAGAGCAGGCTCGCGGAGATTAATTAATTATATCATAAAATCCAATAAAACGCTGGCGGAGACTCCAGTCCACCGGGGCTGCTCGTTACGCGACTGCACCCTCGCCCTGCCGCCTCGCCCACCCAGCCTCAATGCTCACGTTCACCAGAGTCTTGCTTGGCGCGTTTGATCAATTCCTGAGAATAAAAAACACTTTTAAAAAGATGAATTGCCATCTTTGTTCACACGCGGCAGATAACCTGGAGTGCCTGGAGAAAAGCCGCACGCGTGAGAGAGGAAAGCGCTCGATTTTGCACAGACCAGACGTTAACCTACTTGCTGTGCTGCTTCTTACAGATACCACTACCTCCTTGACCTTGCCGATGGGATTCGCGAATTAGAACGTAGGACATCGATTGCCTCTGACCATAAAGTCAAAACATTATGGTCGTTCCCTACAGTTCTGCTTTGAATTGGGGCCATAGCCTGGAATGTTATCCCAAACTGAGTATTTCTCTAATGAGGCAGCATGGACGATGGCAGTCGTGGGGCATTCTTCGTCTGTGCTTTTGTGGATCCATCGCAGTCCCAAAGGCTGGGCCGCAGTGGCGATGCCGCACGTGGCCTGTAGTCCAGCACTGAGGAGGAGGACAGGGCTGGTGGTGGTGGATCATCGACAAAACGTTGAGAAATTCCCTTCCCATGGGTGTCAAGGTGCCCGACCCTGGTTTGCAGAAGGAGGTAAGCAACATGTGGACTTGGGCTGTTCCTTCTGCTCGCTGCAGAGCGCGGCAACTTCGCACGCGTGCGTCTTGTCACGCTGCTCTAGTTTCCATTGGCTGATAACACCCTCATCGAACAAAGACGGTCGCTTTCAGATGCGCTTTTAGCGGCCGTCTGGAACGCTCTTCCTTCCGATATTAGGACGCAACTGGAGCTACGCGATTTTAAATCATCTGCAGTGAAAATTCATTTCTTTATAGATTATTTGTGTGTTTAGTTTATTGTCCTTCCCCCGCACCTCCAATTAGCACGGTTTGCTACGTGCGGTGCAAAAGAAGTTCAACACACGCACATACAAGTATCGTGGAGCACGGAGCTTTGGGGTGAGGGGGTCGTGGAATGTGTCTCCAGTCGACCACGCGGCTGCTGCCTTTCCCACTCTCCCTGTGGCTCCTCCTCATGCCTCTTGAGTCGTTCTCTCTTCTCTCGAGAGAGAAAGAGAGTGAACAGGGGGCGGCGGACGGTAACAGCTCGAAGTTACAACATTATTTATCGTAAGTTGTAATTCCTCACCGCAAGTAACAATTGCGGCCAGACATCCGTGGAAGGCGGGGAGGAAAGACATTGCGGGGGGAAAGGAGATGCCCAAGATTTCTAATTAATCGTGGCGGTAATGTTGGCGCGATGCGTACTTGCTGTATCCCCACTCGTCTCCCCGTCAGTGTTTTATAAATTATTTCTAAAGCGCTGTTGCTGCTCATCCACCGCGCGCGGTAATTTGCCCTCGTGGGAGGAAAAAGCTGGGAGCTGAAACTTGTTTAAAGTCTTAATGCGGCTTGTCACGCGCCGAGTCTTCAGCAACGGGGAGGTTTAAGAATGCAGCGCGCATTGTAGGGGGGGCCCCCCCCCCCTCTGGTCGTGAGAGAGCGTAATGAGCGCTGAAAAATGAACAAAAAAAAATAACTCGATCGAGTCTGGCCGTGACAGCTTGTGCAATGGCCTAACAGGACACGGACGTTTTGATAATGAAACAAAAAGGGGGAAAAGTGTAAAAATTAAGAAGCGCCGCCGCTCCTCGTGGAGTGAAATAGCCGGGGGGGGGGGGGGAAACCGCGCTCCACCATCATCGCCCCCCATACCGCGTACCCACACGCGCACGTGCACACGCGCGCGTGCATGTGCGCGTGCGCGTGTAAGCTGTGTCCCAGGGTCAATTGGAAACACAAGGTGACCCGCACGGAGTGTCAGTGTATACGGGCGGACAATCGTGCACTTCAGGTGCGGAATACCTTCGCGTTTTAGCAAACCCGACAATGCTACGCGGGGCGCGTGGCTTCGCGGGATCTAAATGTCCGTTGCTTCTTTCACCTGCGAATTGTGAAATTAAAGTGGCACGTTAATTATTTGCACGTGCCGTTTGCCAGTTTCTCACATTTGTTTTGCATGTTGTCTTACAACGTTAACAGCATGCAAGCTACGAGGTGGTAGAAAGCCAAAGGTCCACGTGTAGCCTTGAGCAGGCTGCTGGGGCAAGTGTTGTTAGTGAGCACCTGTTAAGGACAAAGCGCACGAGGAAGCGGTGTGCTGAACAGCCACGCCCGGTCGCCTTCGTCTCCGCATGGCTGATGATGTTTCCACACCGCAGCGAGTACTTGTTTAATTGGAGGCTGTATTGACCTATGGCCCAGGACCAGTTGTGAAATCACTCGCCACCGATGTTAGCCTTGGCTGCGAATCGTCCTCAGGTGGTCAGTTTTGTCGAGCATTGCGCGAGCCCACTCGTGCACGCACGCACCATTGGATCTGTGCACAAACTCGCCCATAAATTCCTTCGCATCGACAACGACGACGTATCCACTTGAAGTAAGCGACGTATTCCCGCTGTGTTGGCCAGTGTGTCGTGGTAATGATGTGAACTGAACATCGGAGACCCGCGACTAAAGGAACACTTGAAAATTACCACGGGTTCTCGTCAAAGCGTGGAAAATCAATCAGTCAATATCCTTTATTTAAACCCACATGCAAGTCCATTCAGCATAAAAAAAAATCTATTTTTTCAAGGGGGAGACCTGGGTTACAAAAGCAATACAGTTCACGTGCGATAAAAGGTCAAAACAATCGTACATGGTCAGAATATTAAGCGATACAGAGACAACCTTAGAATTATATGAAACATTAACTATCTAGCAGGATCCAGTTAAAAAAATGTGACCAAATCAGCCGGATTGTACCCGAACTCATCAGACCTCACAAGCTAAGCAGGTGCTGAGCCTGGCCAGTGCTGCTGCAGGAGATTGCCGTGGGCCAACGAGGGGCGCTGTCCGGGGCAGTGCAGCCAAGTCCACTGTGGTCCCGCACTCTTGACACCATCACAGGCCCGCAGTGACCAGCGTGGTGAAGTATGGTCAAGTATCTCTCACGGCGCGCGAGGCGTGCCGAGGCCGTCATCATGCAGTGGAATCAAATCACGAGGGGTCGTGGGTTCGATCCCGACCCTGACGCCTGCTGTATATTCGGAGTTTGTGTGTCTCTCTCTCTTTCCCCGTAGTTGCGTGGATTTTTCTCCGCGTCCTCCCGTGTTTCCCCACAATATTTAGATTCAACATCACGCGTTCAGACTATTTGGCTGCGATACATTTCCACACGATAAGCCACTTCGTTGGGCTATCATTTGTGGCCGGTCGCTTCTGGAAACGAACTATACAGCTCAGTGGGCCTTGCCTGGTAAAATAAAAAAAATAGTTGAGTTGGTGGTACAGGTGGTCCAGATGAGCGTGGCGATGATCAAGGTAGTTGTGGTGAGGTGGTCATGGTTGTACATCATTACGAGCCACACACAATATAACCGCCGGTGCAAATAACAAACACCACTGCCGCACTCTGTATTATTAGGATGATTGTTTATTTACCCAGGAATGCCTCGTTAAGTCTCCTTGACTCCCTTTTTCAAGAGGGTCCTGCTCAAAGATGTTTGGCCAGTGGGAGAACTTCGGAAATGTTCAGACACGTCGCTCGCACGGAAACATTCTCGCTCAAGTGCCCCACACTGTGCCCCATCGCATTGTGACTGGCTTCTCGTGCGCATGGCTGGTGCCATCATCTCATGATCCACCAACCCCCAAACAAAATCTCCGGAGCCGGCATTGTGTATCATGGCCATGGCACGCAGGAGGGGTTTATTGAGCAGTTTGCGGTCGCGATTTAATTTAAAATTAGCATTTCCATTCCTTAGCTTCGATCACTCGGTTAAATTTTTCTCGACATTTTAGCCGAGGGCTCAAATCATCGCTTTAAAGTTGGTTATTTCTGTCTTGTTTAATCTTAACATTGCCCCCCCCCCCTCTCTCGTCTCCAGCCGTCGCGGCTCGCGCAACGACCGCATACAAATTCTCCGAATAGAAATGTGGCTGTGCAGAAAATAAAATAATATTATTTTGGCTAAAACAGAAGAAAGCAAATGTAGTGGTTACCGGATCACAGAAGCAGCTGATTAACAGGTGTGGGGGGGGGCTGAGAGAAATTAAGCGCATTGCATTAGCGGCATAAGTCGGATGCGAAAACGCCGTCTTTCAAACGCGCGCGAACTGTCGCGGAAAATTTTTGCGACACCGACGACGACTTCGGTGTCCGGGCCTGGCGGGTGGGAAGCTCGCGAGCTGCCGAGGAATGGAGCTGTGGGAGAGGCTGCCGGCAGTGGTCATCTGCTTGGCAGTGGCCTCGTGGGGGAGTGGGGGGTCACTCGGGTGGTTCCTGGATTGGTTTACCCCCCCCCCGATCTGAGAGCAGCTGGAGACAGACGCTGGGAGGGGTAACAATGCCGTATCCTCTGGAGTATAAGACGCACGCTCGTTTTCCTGCAGCAAAAGTTGGGGGTGAGTCTCAATGCGGTTGGTGTGTGCACGGGCGTGGTGCTGGCCACCCACCCCCTCGTGTGCCGTGGCGGCCTTCGTAGCTGCTGCTCGCTAACAGCACTTGCCCCAACAGTCTGTTCGGGCTATACGGGGGATCTTTGTCTTTGTGACCACATTTGTGTAACTCTATTGACACCGGGCACACATCTGGGGTGCGCCTTCCGCATGTTACGGTAACAATCGCAATGCTTTGTTTACCTTTGTAAGCCTCGCTGAGTCTCAATAATCTTTTTCAGGGGGGTCTTTCACTGGCATGTTTGGCCGATTCCATTAATTTATTGTGCGTTTGGCTTCATGTGATAGGAAACCGGAGTAGACAAATGAGACGCATACCAAGCCGACAACACCTGCTGTTTCCAGGTTGTCTCGCATTTCAGTTCCAACCAGCTGAACCTTATATTCTTGGTTCTTTTGGTAAAGTCACGTAGAAGGGAGATAATAAAATAATATAAATATAAAACAATAAAAATTCTCACCAAGGTGCTGACGTTAGGAAAAACCGCCACTTTTTTCATATGTTCTTGCTGTGGATTCCAAACCTGATGATGATTGCTTGTGTTGCAGTCGAAACGTCGTGAGAATTTTTATTGTTTTATATTTTTATTATTCTATTATTTCCCTTCTACGTGACTTTACCGAAATAACCAAGAATATGAATCCCTGCAGTCACGAAAGCTTTACATAAAAATTTAAGCTGAACCTTACCTAGCTTCCGATATCTCACGAGATCGGGCGCATTTATCATGGTGAATTGGTCACAGCTCAAGATTCACTGCTGGGAGATTATTCAGTTACTGAGCTCAGGATTCACTGCTTGGAGATTCTTCGGTTCCCGAAAAAGTTCTCAGCGCGTGGAGGAAAGTTTCGAGCATCTAGAACTGAAGAAGCTCTGAGTGCGTAGAGCAAAACGTCGGACATCATGCTGAAGGATGGGTGGAAAAACTCACAAAACCCATCACAGAGCTCGACATTGCTGCTGCTGCTGTTGTTGCTGTTGTTGTTCCCAAGTGGCTGCGAGGCAGCCGCCAGGCCACGAGAATCGTCTCGGCGTCTCGCTCTGTGCCCTGTGGCGAGAGGTGACCGAGTGTCGTGGACTTAGGAGCCGCTCCCGGCCGCCCCGAGTACCTCAAGTTCAAGTTCCTTTATTAGGTAGAGCCCTGTGAGCCATTCGGCTCTTGAATCGGGTGCAACCGCAACAAACCAAAAACAAAAACATGAACAAGAAAACATCTTAAAGTGACTATGTGCAAACAGAAAATCCAAGAAAAGACAGCGGCAGACATTCAAGAGGATGAGACACACGTGCTGGGGGATTGAACAAGCAAGGTGGTGTTTGAGCCAATAGGCCTTCATCCCTTCTTCATGCCTCCCCGGGGCTTCATCAATGTTTGAGGGCCTCTCAACCGCAGCGTTTACAAGCGCGAGATTTTCTGCCAACAAAGTTATTCTCATCAGCTCGCACACTTTGACTCGTTGTTGTTGTTGTTGTTGCGGCCTGTCCATCGCGCTATCCTCGCATTAGTCGAAGTGCCGGGTGATCAGACTCACCAGGAGTTGAGACCGCCCCTCCCCCCATCCCCAGTGCCAAGGTTGTATGAAGATGGTCGTACAAAAGACAAAAGATCCCCCCCTATAGCCTGCACAGGCAGTTGGGGCAAGTGCATGTCAGCGTGTGCCACAACTGTTTTATCTTCAAATCCGCAAACTATAGGACGCTTTGTGTTATATTTGTCCAAATGGTCTCTGCGTTGCCTCCAGTATAGGATGCTGTTGCATCCATTTGACGTAACAAATGATACACGATGTGCGATCACCGGCACGTGAGCCGATTTCGTTGCTCCATCTGCACTGCGGTTCTCCGCCCTCCCATTCACCAGTCGCCACCATCGGCCACCATTCCTCTTGCTGATGTGTCCTGCCCATGGCCACTCTACCTTGTCTCGACAGTCAACATGATGCCTATGATTTCCATTTGTCCTCTGATCCACGTGCCCCTCTTCCTGTCTCTTCATTGTCATTCCAAGCTGCGTCTCTCCGCGCCTGTCTGTGCGCCAAGTCAACGCGTGCTCCACTTTTCTTTGTCGGTGTCTAAGATTCTGATCCACGCACCATGGCTGAGACCTTGCGCTGATTGACAACTTTTTCATTCGGGGACGTCGAACTACTCCGATGTTTCATTGCTAAGCTCTAAAGTGCGTCAACCTGTTTTCTTGATACAGTAAATCTGGCTGTGACGGTCCCACCTGATGACGGAGACTTGTGTTGCCTCCGAAACGTCGTGATTTATTATTTTATTTTATTTCTATTATTACTTTTATTAATTTTTTACCTACGTGACTTTACCGAAAAAACCTAAGAGTACGCGTCAACCTGCTCACGGCCACTTCTTTACTTTGTTACTTTATCACTGTGTTACTTTTTTTACTTCGTTACTTTTTAACTTCATCGCTTCGGTACTTTGATGACGTTCAACTTCGAGCAATTGCCCTGGGTAATTATCCAATCGGCATGCAGACGAATTAAATGTTGTTGTTGTTGTTTTTTACAACGTGAGAAGCATTGCAGCCTATTAAAACCACCCCGACGACTCGGGCAGATTTAGATTTAAAGCTTTCGTGACCGCAGGGATTCATCTTCTTGGTCATCATGACGGCTGCTTGCGTTGTGGCCGAAACGTCGTGATAATTATTTTGTTATGTTTTATCTTATTATTTTTATAGTTTCCATTCTACGTGACTTTACCGAAAGAACCAAGAAGATGACTCGGGCAGAGTTAACTCTGGACGGACGGTGGTGACACGCAAGCATGGCCAGGAATCGATGGTGCTCGGTTGAATAATTCAGCCTAAAACCCCGGGCTACATTTGTCACTTTAATATTTGAGTGTCTGGGCAGTGTAGCAGTCTCCGTTCACAACGCTTGTGAGTATCGCTGTGAGATACAATTTTACTTGCACTCAAATCGTTCCAAACCAAAACATCCTTATTCAGATCTCCGCTGCAAAGACAAAAACATGTGAATCTCCTTGTTGTGGAGGTCTCTGCGGTCGTGTTGAACAGCTCTCTCATGAGTCATCTGGTCGCACCGCGTGTTGGTCAGCATTGTGTCCGACGTTTCGTTCCACACGCTGACAGCTTATTCGGTTCCTGAAGGTTCAACCAGGAAGCACGTCGGACAGCAATATAAAGCATCTGAGGAGGCTCTCGCCCTTAAAATTAAATATCCCCGCACCTCCGAATAGCACGTTTGGCTATGTACGGCGCGAAAGAAGTTCAACAAGTAAGTCAAAAAGTTACACAGAATACATTTGATCGTTTACAATCCACGCCTCTGGGTTTGCAATCCACTCATCCCTCCCCGGCGACCCAGACTCGGCTAAAGCTCGTGCTGTGAGCGAGCGCCGTCTCTTGGCACGCTCAGCCTGAAGCCACCGCACGGAGTTGAGTCACGGGGACCTCTCTCTGGGTCCTCTCACTGGTTCCTCTCCCTGGAACCTCTCTATG
>CM025627.2:10993858-11013125 GCA_014621495.2 Entosphenus tridentatus
TGTGTGTGTTGTGTTGTGTGTGTGTGTGTTGTGTTGTGTGTGTGTGTATGGTGTGTGTGTGTGTTGTGTGGGCTGCTGGCACCAAGTCCCTGCTCGAGTCGCAGTTTTTATTCCAACACACACGGCCCATGAGCACCAACTTTATCTTCATCATAAGGTTAAATTAAAATGAATCATCACTATGGTTTGTCCTGCTTACCATCGTTTAATCATGACACCCTCTGACATAAAAGTCCAAAGTAAGTCCCCTTGCCCTTCCCCCCTTGCCCTTCCGGCCACAACATGATGCTACCTCGACTCAAATTGTGAAACTGTGAAAATGGAGTGTTCCGTGATCATTTTACATTTAGTGGACATTAGCATGCTCCTGCGTTGATCATTATGCATGATAGTATGTTAGCCACGTAGCCACGAGCGGTTTCATTCCTTCGTTTATAGAATCATTAGAAACTGTAACGTCTAGAGTTTCATTACTTTTCTCCAGTTGAGTTTACACTTTTTTTTTAGGTTGCAGAAGCTAATTAAAACGAGTGTAATCGCGCTGCACGCTCTATGCATGCATCATCTTGCATCGACTTTTTTTTGTGGGGGGGGGGGGGGGGTTCTTCCTCCATTCGTTTATTACAAATTCCTGGTCGTAAATCTGAAATATGCTAATTTTATCTGCTAATTAATTTGGCAACTAAACAACTAGACACTTTTCAGCAAAGTATACGCACACTAATAAGCGGCGAGTGTTTATGAAACATTGCAAATGTTTTTAGTCTGTGTTCTTGTTTTAAAAAAATTTTTGCTAGCCTGTTACGATATTGTTATGATTATGATGAATTTTCCTTGCTTATATTTTTAAACTCTATGGAAGTGTCGGCGTTGAGATGACGCTCAACAGGTCGTTTGATGCGCATACGCGTGTGGCGAGCGCTTGCGTGTGTGCGTGTGCACGTGTGCGTGCAGCGGTAGGTCGCCTCGGCCTCAAATGAGTACCTGGTGCAATGTGTAAACATTACCACTGGGGAGACAAAGGCGGCCGGGCGTGGTGCTGGCCACCAACCCCCTCGTGTGCCGTGCCGGCCTTCATAGATGCTCGCCAACAGCACTTGCCCCCACAGTCTGTTGAGGCTACACGGGGGAGATGTTTGTCTTTTTGGAGCTGTGGGCGCAAGTGGTGGCTACGTACGGTGCGACAGAAGTTCAACAACAAGTGGTCCTCGCACTGCACCATCGGTGTTGAATATCCGAACCGATCGTGGTGGAGATCTGAGTCGATCGTGGTGGAGATCTGAGTCGATCGTGGTGGAGATCTGAGTCGATCGTGGCCCTCCCGTTGATCAAACCGAGCATCAGACGCAGTGCCCGGTGCGGTGTGTAAACATCAGCGCTCGGGAGACAAACGCGGTGGGCCATGGCGCTGGCCACACTCCGCCCACGTGCGCCATGCCGGCAGTCATAGCGGCTGCTCGCTAACGGCACTTGCCCCAGCTGCTGCACGGAGGAATCTTTGTGTTTCATACGTGTGTGTGTTTGTGTGTATGCATGCCTATCCATGTGAGTGCTTGCGCGTGCCAGCATGTGTGCACGTGGCGGTGCGTGTGTGCATCAGTATTCGTATGCGTGTGTGTGTGTGCGTGCGCGCGCGTGCGTTCACAGTTGTGCATAAACCGTTTAATCGCATGGTTTTGGCGGGACACGCTGTATTTGTTTTCAAGACAGGCACAGCGATGATGTTTTAAAGCTGAGCCCTGTGGCTAATTGTTGTTAATGGAACAGATTAAGCAGGCGCGACACCGCCCTCCTCCCGAGGTGTGCCACCGAGTTAAAATGAAGTCCGTACGGGTGGCGGGGTGGCTCGGGGGGCTAATGGCCGTGTCAGCGCGCCGCGCCGGCACCGCTGTGAACCTGCTTTCTGAGTCACGGGGCGGACAAGCGAAAAATGAACATCATCTCCCCCCGGTTTGGACGCGTTCTCGTCTTGAGCGGAATGCTCAATGCTCCCAGCCGCGACCGTGGGTGCCCGAAAGTGCCTGTGGGTGCCCGTGCTACAAAGATACAAACGCCAGACGATCGCAGTCTGCGGCTGCTTCCGTTGGATCGAGCTGTAAGCCGTGCGCGGTGGCGCGCGCCTGAATTTTCAACGCTCAGGAGGCAAGGGTTGGTGAATCACATGGAGATGTGTGTCGCTCGCAAATCCAGAGGGCCGCGAAGTGGCTTGGTGATGGTAGCCCAGACCAGTGTGGTTGTGAGCACATCTGTGTGGACGTTTGGGGCGTTCTGTCATCACGCACGTGGGTTTCTCAGCTTGTGCCAAATCTCTCCCAGAGGCAAAACTACTCTCGAAAGTAATTGGCCAAACGTCCCAATGCAGGATCCGCCGCTGAGTCTCGAGACTCTGCTGTGGTCTGGAAGGCGCCGAGGCTTTCCTGCATTAAACACGGAACGTGCAATTGAGTCGTTCCGGCGTGAGCGAGACGATGGTGTAATCACCCACAATGCACCGTCTCGCGTCAGATCTCGCATGCTAAGCGTTGCGCAGGCCCGAGCAAGGGCGACACTCGGCTCGGGGAAGAGTCGCCGATCTGGGAAACGTCTTTAAACGTTTTTTGTGTTGCGTGTGACTGGTCCATCTCCGGCGGCCAGGAACACGGGTCTCTCTGATTACAGCAACAGCACCCAGATATAAGCGGTCTTCCTTCAAGGTCATTCCCTTCATTGGGGAGCGGTGGGAATTAATAGAGAGGGGCCGACTTGTTCCGAGGTATGAGCGCATTCATGTAACGCCAAGCAAGAGTCGCGCAGTTTGATCACCGTCGTCATCGTCGGTACGATCATCGTATTCGTTTATCAGGCGCCTTATCACGACAGCAGCACGCCTTGTCGCGCTCTGACAAGCTACGCGGCTCGCCACGCTGCACAATGAGCAATAATCTCGAAGCAGGTTGTGTTTTAGCTTTGATTTAAAGGTTAGAAGAGTGGGGGAATGTCAGCGGCGCTCTGTCAATAGGAGAAGGAGTTGTGGATTTTTCCCCATGGCTACAGCTCGCCCGCCTCAGTGCTCAGCGAGCGTGCGACGACTTTCGTCGATTCGCCGGCGAGGATTGCCGAGCGCGCCGTCAGCAAGCGCTCGAGAATGGTACATTTACATTTTATGTTAATGTTGTGCAAATCTTGCGTGCAGGCTAATGGGTCGACAAAAAGCTGTAGGAATGAGACGGGGGAAGAGCAGGGCAAACAGTAACAATGAGCTGGCAAAAACTAAGACGGAGAAATTGTTTCTTGAATCGATTCGAGGTGCAGAATCGTGGCAATTTATCACATCGGTAGGATGGGATAAGAATCATTACCTGCCCAGTATTTAGCAGCTATTTAACCCTAACTGCAGTTGCAAAAGATAAGTTTAATTGCTTAAAACTATATATGTTTATAATCATCAGCCATGGTGTAACGATCAGCACACTGAACGTGGGTTCCAGAGGTCTCTGGTTTGACCTCCCAAGTTTCTTAAATCCACCCCAATCACCACCGCCGCTGTCTACCCAGCGGTGTGGACGGGCCCCACCACCATCACCACCACCACAGTGGTGTGGATGGGCCCCTCTCGAGAGCATTTGACCGACTCTTCCTCGTTCTACGGTGGAGGACCTTCTGCCGGGTGAATGCAGGGCTGCACCTTTACCTTTACGCTGCTAAACCTCGCGCGTCTCACATGTTACGTCAATTGACCCCATTTCGTGAAGTTTCCCTTCACCTCTTGAGAAGCGAGCGGCGATGCACAATGGTGGCACGCGACCAAACATCACGGGAACGTGGCACGCCGCACACGCGCACACGCACGCACGCACACGCACACACGCACACACACGCACACACACACACGCGCACGCCACACACACACGCCACACACGCACACACACACACACGCCACACGCACACACACACACGCACACGCACGCACACACACGCACGCACACACGCACACACGCCACACACACACGCCACGCACGCCACACACGCGCCCACGCACACACGCACACACACACGCCACGCACGCCACACACGCGCCCACGCTGTGAAGTGTGACGCCTTGGCAGGGTCTCCCAAGCTGCCCTGGCTGCCGGGACGGGCCGCTGTGTCTAGAAAGCGGCTGTGACGCGTCGCCCATCCTAGCGACGCGGCCCCTGGCGTGGGAAAGTGAACACTTCCTTCTGCGCGGTGGGCGCGCTCGGTCCTTTGCCAATTCGCTGCTGGATGAGGGGCATTTGGGTCATGGGGGCTATTTGACCATGCTTCACCATTCCGGCCATTGCTGGTTGGTGCGTCGGAGAGGCCCAGGATCGGTTGCGGTTTCACTCGCCGCTGATGCGAACCATCGGAGCGCTCGTCGCTTTTCCGCCAGTCCACCCACACGACCTTGACGCTCGGCGCGGGTTGGTGAACGCAAGGAGCATGGATGCGGGATCGTAGAAGTACAGCACAGCAGTGGATTGTGCCGTACTGGTTTTGGGCCGTGAGCGGGAATCGAACTCGGGTGTCGAGTTCGTAGCGCGGTGCGCTAACCGCTCCACCACCGCTCCCCACATGAAGTGCACGGGCAGTGAATCGCAAGCGTGCTCCCTGGCCGGGCGTGCGGCATCATCGTCGTGACGCTTCGTCGTCAACGCTTCGTTGGTCCCCGTGCCGCTGGCCTCAATTTCCGCGCCAAGCATCGCCGTGGGATTCGATGTGCCGTGTGGCTCGCAGCGGAATCAGTTCTGACGAGTCCTGTTCCACCCGAAGCCGTGCCACGCCACCACATTTTAATTTCTGTAAAAGCTGCTGCCCAGTTGCTTAAGTCGCCTCTGAAGTCGGGTGGCCAAGGCTGGTGATGTAAAATATATATAAAATATCCCGCGTTTCTACAACCGTAACCCACATTTATCCCAGAGATGATGAGACGATCGGACTTAATGTTTATAGCGTCTCTGGAAAAGTGACGGACAACGATACTGCGGATTTGAAGCCGCTTGCTTGAGGCCCTCAAAGCGGCTTAAAGCCCGGTTCAGTGAATGCCGCATAACCTAAGTGACACCCAAGCTCTTAAGCAGACTCAACGTATGACAAAAATTCCGCATTGCAAAATCCGCAAAGTCACATTAATGGGAAGATATTGATTGCGCTGGCGGCACGGGTCCCTAACAAGTCTCGGGGCATCTCTGCGGGACACACCTGGGCTTTCCACTCGGCAGGACTCATTCGCTTTACATGCTCGCCTTCGGGACGAGGCACGCTCGTCTCAGGCGGAGAGAGAAGCCGCGTCGCGCTCCGGCACGACGTCCGAACTCCCCCCCCCCGCCCCCCCACGCTCTCGGGAGATGAATTAATTCAGTTCCTGGAGAAGCTTCTAGCACGTGGAGCGAAACGTCAGACCGCGCGTCAAAAGTACGCCGCGGTACAACCCCCTGACACGCATCGGAGAGATGTACACGGCACGAGCGGTGGGAGTTGAGCTGCGTTCGATGCGAGCGCCGGTTTTGCCGAGGACCGAGCGGTGCCTCGCCCTGGTCCGTTTTGTGTCCGACGGGGCGATGAGCGAACGTGGATAAATCCGCGCGGTTACCTTCACAACACGTTACATCACCAGGAGGCTTTGATTAAACGAGTTATTCAGTTGGATTTCATGTCTTGTAAAAGCACCGTTAGCCACGTGTGAGGATCTGGGCTAAGAGAGAGAGAGTAGGGGGGGGGCGTAAAAAAAGAGTAAGAGACAAAATTATCATTTAAATTGCCTTAAAGTCTAAGTGTCAAAATAGCTTCCATCAATGTGACTGAGTTATGAGACTGTTGGCTGGTCGCGAGGGTCACACACACACACACTACGAGACTTTTAAGTTAAGGAGAAAGGAGAAAAAATCCATGCAATTGGTAATGCGGCCATTCAGAAGTTGTTTGACACTGGGAATGAGCGCGTTTTGTGCGGCGTCTACCCCACGTCCACGAAGCCACACTTTCTACATCTGTGAGATCGCTCGCACGCGACGCTAATTCCGGAAAGCCACCTTGGCTCGGGAATGCAGAAAAGTCGAAAAATGCAGATTCGAGGAGCGCTTACATGTCCAACTTTATCCATTACCGACAAAATAATATAGTCAGCGCATATTTGAAAATAAATGACGTTTATTTTTTTTGGCAAAAAAATAAAATCATCGGAATTGTCACGAACGTAAAATTACTACTTTAAATTAGAGTCCGAGAAATAAGAAACGATAAGCGACGCTCGACTCTCGGAGGTGACGTGAAGCGAGATTTTATTTTTTGTGCGAACCTCTGCCGTTACGATGATGAGTAAAGCCGTGGCCTCAGCCCAACCTAATTCAAAACGAGGTGTCGGGAAAGAAGAAAAAACGAGAGAACGTGAGAGGGCGAGCGAGAGTGAACGTGGCCAAGTCCTCGCCCAACTACAATTGCGACATGCGACTCGGAGCTGTCAGTCACCGGGGGAGCCATTTTGGCACCATTAGCTGAGCGCACCGTTATGACATTCAATCGAGGAACCATTTAAACATTGATGCAAGTGCTGGCAGAGAGCCAGAGTGGGGTAGCAAAAGAGATGGGGGGGGGATTAGAGAGAGAGAGAGAAAACCCTCGGAGCGGCATGGTTGCTTTCCCACGGAGATGGTTTCCCGCTGGTATTTTGAGCATTATTGGATGTGATAATGATATCGTCGAGTTAAGGAGGGGGAAAAAGAGAAGAGAGCAAACATTGACAGTAAAATCTGCTGGTCATTAATCATCCGTTTTCGCGCGAGATTATGCGCGGCTAACAGCTGTACTGTTGCGCGCGCGCTCTCTCTCGCTCTCGACAGACTTAACGCTCCCACTAAATGCCAACTGAAACTGCATTAATGATTTATTCTGTCCCCGTGGCAGACAGAAGCGATTGTTTTCATTCCACCCACCCACCCACCCCCCACTTAATTGATAAAAAAAATGTGACTCTTATGCTGCTTGGGCAGAGGGAGCTTTGTGTGCTATTCCCATTGTGCGGATGCCCGATTTAAACAACAGTGCGTTTACACAACATGTGTAACGTTACTCACGACATCGATAATATGGATTCACTCCCCACCTTCACCCCCCACCCCACCGCTACCCGCAGCGATTCGATGAATTGCCAACAATTCGGCGCTGATGTTTTGTTCAATAATAATGTGCCGAGAACAAAATATTATTGCCTCCTGTTTCACGTCTCGTTGGCATTTGCTTTGTCTCGTTTGCAAATGAGGTTTTTGCTCGCGCTCTGTTCGTCTCAATGTAACATTGGCAACATCATGATTAATTAATCATCATCGCTTACAGCCCTTTGTCTGTCCACTACAGGGTGGCGCCCTCCCTATCCCGTGTTGGTGGTCGGGGTTGTTTGACCATACTTCACCACGCTGCTCCGTGTGGGTTTGGGGAAACGAGGGCCCCCCGGACCCAACGTGATATCGCTCGCAACCACGGCCCGGAATCAAACTCAAGGCAAGGCGGTGTGCAACTCACACCACCACCACCACCACCTCTCCGCCCAATGTTGGAATATAATATGCATACATTTGCATAAATCATGAACAATCACTTTTCATTATACGCGTATGGCATTCCATGCATGTGCAATGAGCCGTACGTATGAATATTAATCGACGAACTTAACGCGTCGCTACGTGAGTCGTGGACGTGCAGCCCAGGTCTCCCTTGCGTTGAGGGAGGCTTGGCGGGGAGCGGTGGCAATGTGTCGCTGACTCGTCGACATCGCGGGACGTTGAGCCGATGATGCAGTGATGGAGAGCCCTGGAGGCGCCCGTGAAGTACAGCAAGTAGGTTGCTGTATTCTTTCGTACGGCTGATGTAGGCGCAGAGCAGCAGCCAGATAACCTCGTCAGGAGCAGCGGAGTGGTGTCGCTGTGACGTCTCCTTCGTATTTGTGGTTTGGAAGAAACTGAAAAAGCATCGGAGGGCTGCTGTGCGTAGCATCTGCCCAGCGTTTGAGACGATGTCCCTTCATCCGCGTGGGGTTTCTCCAGTCACTCTGCTTCCACACCCACAAATATGAAATTAATTGGACAATAGTACCAGGCAGATTCCTCCTGAACAAGAGTCCCGGGACTCAGGGTGAGGCTTTCATGGGTGAATTCAAATATATATTTCCGTCACCCATCTATTTTTCTACTACTACCCGACAGTCAAAACCATAAATAGGTAAATAAATACCAAAACGCAGAGACGGTAATATTTTACATTATGGATGCATTTTCAGTTAAATAAAACATCAGTTTGCTGCTCGGCTCGGCCAAGTGACTTATTTACATTAAAGCGGCTTCCCCATTGATGTGGCGGAGCTGTGATTACACAGAGAGGGAGCCCTTGGGAAGACGCAATTTCATTTGGCCGTTCGGGAGACGGCAGACACTGGACGCGCATGTCCATTATCGCTACGCCCCGGAGCTCTTGAGAGGACACCCGTGTCTGTCGACCCCGTCGCGTCTCCACCGCGGGACGATCCACCTCCCGGGCCCACGCGATGTTTCGCTCGTTCAAGAGTTTGCTTTGCGGGCCGCGTCCACGACGTAGCCGCCCGACATTGCGTCTCACCGCGGCCAGATGGTCCGTGGTGGATTCGGGCTGCTCTGCTCTCATTAAGTGCCCCCCCTCCCCCCAACTGCCCCACTGCCCCCGCCATCCAAATTCACCTTGGATTTGGATGTTTCTAGATTCGTAGTTTTCACTGTGGGATATCTAAGCGTGCAGTCGGGAGTTGATGACGTTGGGCGAGCTGGGGGCCTGTAACCACCTCCAGGCAGTCACAGAAATCTCTGTGGCCTCTCTCTTGATACGCCGTGTGTGCAGAACCTCTCACCAAATTGTGTGCACGGGACTTTTCCTCTTGAGACCACAGTTTTAATTATGAATGTCATCAGCTTTTGTTGTTATTTTCAATAGTCAGGGCGCACTGCTGCCAATGCAGCAGCGGCAGGATCGCCTACAACTAGCGCGGTTGGCTACGTACGGTGCGATAGAAGTTCAACGTACACACACACAGGCATCGCCAAACAATTAGTTTAAGTCTCGGAGAAGCTGTGTTTGGGAGCAAAGCAAGAAGGCTGGCTGTGCTTACATCAAGAGTGTGCTTTTATCAGAAGCGGTCCTTCCCCCAATATGTTGCTTATATCAGACCTGTGCTTATATAAAGTGTGCTTATATTCAGCTTGTACTGTATGCGTACACGCTCTGTATATGGCGAGAAACTCATCGGACAGAAAAGTGCATCCAGGCTGGAAACCAGAGAGCTTTCATCGCCACTGCGCGCACAAACGGTGCCCTCTGGGCAGCTGCAGATGCGACCGCCGCCACAAGATCGGACCTGCCACCGTGCCTCGCGTTTCTCGTGACATCGCAGCACTGTGCAAGCACTGCACACGGCTTGGTGTTTGGGCGACCAGCTCAAAAGAGTCGCAATGCTGTCGTCTGCATGGTCTGGTCTGTGACGTTCTGTCAATGGCATCAACCTATACCGATTATAATCACCCAGGAATGTCCTTAACGCTCGTGACGTCACTCCACGTCGACCAGCCCCCCTCAATAATCATGCACAGGTTACGTCCTCCACATGGGCCCCCCCCCCTCATTAATATATATGAGTATATGACGTCACTCCACATGGAGCACCCTCCTCCATTAATAATCATGAGCAGGTGACGTCACTCCATATCGAGCAGCCTCCATTAATAATCATGAACAGGTGACGTTCTCCAAATGGACACCCCCCCCTATTAATATTAATTAGCGGGTGACGTCACTCTACATGGGGGGCGAGGCGCCTCCTCCCCCCTCCTCGGCGTCAACTCACAGCCCTCACGACAAAGGCAGAACCCTCACGTCACGTGATCTCCGTCACGCTGTTGAGACATCAAAGTAAAAAGGACGTCGTGATGAACAAGGGATTATAACCTTAAAATGCAATAGGTCTGTCTCACCGCGTCCTTACAAATTGCCACACGAGTTGATGCAATTAATATCACGCCGCGGTCTGATTTTCGCTTGCAAGTTTCACATTTACTGCAGTACACCTGTCCTTGGACGGGCAACAGGCTAGTTTGTATATATTTGGCATTTAATTTGCATAAACTGAAGCAAATCAATTCTAAGACGAGCAATTCAACAGCTGATTCAATACGTCGAGTAATCGATGTACATGCCATTAAATCGTCATGACGATGACAAGGAAGGATGCAAATTAATAAACGTGCTGTATAAGCAGGTGAGAGCCCTTTGAGACTTCTTCTCAATCCTGGCAGTGGCCTGACGATGCTTGTTGTAATCGCCAGCGAAATGTCGTCAACTCAAATTGTTTGCTCTCGAACGCACCGGCTTGCTGAAGTAGTAGCCGATTGCCACGTCTTGTTCACGTGACAGACCTTACCGCTTGGCTGTGTCGGGTGGAGGTGGTTTTACGACACACATTTACGCGCGATCTAACCCAAAAAAAATGTCATTACAAAGAACAATATCAGTCGTGAAAACACCCACGTGTTACATTGACTAAGCCGTACCTTTCCCCGGGGAGACCTGGGCCGAGAGAAACGATGCACGGTCAATAACAACGACAACGACAACAACAATCTAAATGCTCGCACGGTGCGCTTGTGCTCAGCGCGACGTCATCCAACGCTGCGCGGCCGTCCACTCGAGGGCGATGCTCGAGGCAAAAGCGGAGGGCACCCAAGCGCTCAAGGGGGGCCCCGATCAGTGGGGAAATGTAAATAGATAGGGACGTAGGTTGAACTTCTTTCGGTGCACCGTGCGTAGCCAACCGTGATAATCGGAGGTGCGAGGGAAGGGAACGCAAACAACAGTTCTAAATTCTAGATTTGAAGCTTTCGTGACTGCAAGGATTCATACTCTTAGTTCTTTCGGTAAAGTCACGTAGGTAAAAAATGAAATTTAAATTAATAAAGTAAAATAAAAAATAAAAACCACGACGTTTCGGAGGCAACACAAGTCTCCGTCATCAGGTGGGACCGTCACAGCCAGATTTGCTGCATCAAGTGAGGCAGGGATTCAAGATGCAAGTTCTAAAGAAATTAGTTCGTCAATCTAGATGATGATTTAAAAGTGCATAGCCCCGGTGGTTTCCTAATATCGAAAGGACGAGCATTCCAGACGGCCGCAGAAGCGCATCTGAAAGCGTGCGATGCAGTGGCCGTCTTTCCTCGATGGCTATTCAAAAGACGCTGCGAGGATGCAGCTGCAGTCTTTGACGAGACCAGCAAGGAACTGTGGTTCATTTACAGAGCGCACTTTGTGTGCGATGAGTGCGACCTTACAATGTATTCGTTCAGCAACCAGAAGCCAATGCAGCTCGCTGAGCACGTGACGGATACGGTCGGATCTTGCAGTACCCGTCGCGACGTGCACTACATATCGGCAAGAAATTAAAACCCGGACAACAGGCTTTGTCTCTTGTTCGCATCTCTCCCGTGTTGCTAAATTTCTCCTGCCTCACCTGCATCTCTCTCCTCTCGTCTCACGCGATCCCTATCCTCGGTCCATACACCTCGAGTCTCCCGACGTTTCCACGTCTTGTCCGTCTCTCCCCTGCCCTCTCACTCCGGGGATTGGGAGGAGGGAGGGAGGGTGCGGTGGATGTGGGGGGAGCCCCAAAAATAATTTGTGATTGGGGGGGGGGGGCAAATTGTCCGGCACCACCAATGGATGCTGTGCAATGGGGGGCATCACGAATCCCTTTGACATTCCCCAGGAACGAGTGCCACTACGTGCCAATGTAGCGACCGGATTGATTACGGGTTGCGAGCGACCGTAAGCTCAGCAGGACAGGTCCTAGCAGGGGTGGGGGGGGGGGGTATGGGCACCCTTCGCTGCTGCATTATAAATTACGGAATAATCACGTAAACACTACCCGAGCACGCGAGAAATGTAAGCGACAAATTATCGCACGGGTTTTATGAGTATGTGTTCTAAAATGTGGCCAGTCATGTAACAGGTTACTTCATTAGGTGCCGTGCAGATATGAATTATTTAGTTGAACCGATAGGAAATACACCACCATTCTGAATGCACCATTAGCCGCTAATACAAAGGACAACCTTGCAGGCGGAAAGAAAATCAAATAAATAAAGAAAAACAAATTTGGAATAATAATATCAGTAATGTCCAATTTAACCGTACTAGAATGGAATGACACACTCATGCTAATTTGCGACCAGCTGTAAAAGTCACCTCTCTGGGCCGTCACGCCGCTGCCGGCCTCGGACCAATCTACAAATGGGAGCGTGAAACGGCACGTCCGTAGGGCCCGTTGGTGCAATCTTTTTTTTTTATAAACGACATTTTTTTTTTCCTTGTGATCAGCAGTGACTCTGTGTCACAAGGGATTGTCTTTCGGCACAATAAATCCCCGAGGTTGACAGACAGAAGAAATGTGTGCTCTGAGTCATGGCAGCGCAGCCAGGGTCAATGCTACGGCTCGGGAGAATGAGCCAAAACTTGGTTTCGGAGCTCTCAAAGTGTTTCCACGGACGGTAATAACGCGGAATTAATCTTATTTCCTGCCACTCGTGCCATCCTTAAGTAGCCTCTTAGAGATGCCTGTCTCTGTTGGACTCCAGCGTGCCACGGGATCTCCTGCCAGGCCTCTAGGGCTGTCTGTGGCTTTGATTTACTTTGCCTCACCTTATCCTTGTTCCGTTTTGTTTCCTCGTTCATCGTCTCGATGCGATGATGTGCCAGTATTGCTGCACTGCGCTGCACGTACTCGCCGCTTTGGCAGTGTGGCACACGTAAGGACATTTTGATTATCCTGTAAATGAAGAATTATATCGCTCCAGCAGGGCTCGTTGGACTGTTGTACCGTCTTAGTGGCAGTATATTCGTAGTCATCATCATCATCATCATCGCCAGCCATGATCTATCCACTGCTGGATAAAGGTCACCCCAAGTCGCCAAAATATAATAATTGTGCGTGTGTGCCTGTTCACCCATAACATCTGGGCCTGACCCGTGACCACTTACCATTGAGCACATGACGTAACCTCAGAGTGCACTGAGCCTGGCACAGCGGCTTTTGTTGTGAGATTGTGTGTAATAGTGGTTCGCACAATACCCATGAATCCCAGCAGCCCATGCTCAATTTCCAGCCGTGATACGCAATAACAGTAGCAATCGGTGTCTGAAGCAAGTCAGGGCATCCACCTGATCTTCTCAGCCTAAAATTAGTACCTGGTGTGGTGCGGTCTGCATCGACACTGGGGAGACAAAGGCGGCGGAGCAATGCGACTGGCCGTATGCGGTGCCCTGCTTACTGTAGCTGTGCCACAACAAGGACGTGTCTTCATCTTGTCGCAGATCTAAGGGCACCATTGGCTTATAATGGATGTCTTTAATTGTCATCAGCCACGGTCAATCCACCTGCTGGATGTGAAGGCCTTCCCAAGCCACTGTCACATCTCACAAAGTGGAATACCCCACTCAGCACCTGCACAATAACTGATTCCATCGCTCCATCTCCTTGGTGGTCATCCTCTCTGACGCGTTCCGTTCATTCGGCTGCCACTCCATCACTGCTCTTGGTCATCGTCCATCATATCTACAATACTAGCGATGTGTCCTGCCCAAGCCCGCTCACGTTTCTTAACCGTTAGCATGATGCCGTTAGCGTGCGTGTGTTCTTTAATCTACGTGTCCCTCTGTCTCTCTCTTGATCAGTGTCGTGTCGAGTGTGAAACTCTCCACGCTTCTCAGCACACGTTTCCGTTCTTGGTCTGTAGATATTTTTTGTAATTGGCCATGTTTCTGAACCATACGTCAGAGCGATTAGTACGGACAGATTTTCCACATATATACAAAGACAGATCCCGCGTATAGTCGTAACAGACTGTTGGGGCAAGTGCTGTTAGCGAGCACCTATGAAGGCTGGCACGGCACACGAGGGGGTGGGTGGACAACACCACGCCCGGCCGCCTTTGTCTCCCTATTAGCGATGTTTACACACTGCGCTAGGTACTTATTTGTGGCTGAGTCAACCTAGAGAAGATCCAGGACCGGTTGAGATTATCGTCACCGGTGTTGGCCGTGAGCGGGAATTGAACTCGGGTCGCCAGGTCCAGAGCGCAGTGCGCTAACCGCTACACCACCGCTCCCCACAAACATATATATACACACGCGCACTATAATGGTGGAGGCTTCTGCTGAATGAAAGAGGGATTAAAAACGGACACATCATATTGAATGTACTCTGAACGCACCTTGAGTTATCGTGCGGACAGATTAAACCGGAGGCTCAGTTCGGCCTCATCCTGTGTTAAATTGAGTTTGGACTGAGGGTTTTTTTCCCCCCCTGACCCCCCCCCCCGGGCAGGCGGGGGGGGGCGATGGGTCAGAGTGACACTATCGGGCCGTGATTGAACGATTCGCTCGCTCGATCTCCACATTCCTCGGCTCGCTCCGACAGCTGCTTCCCGCGCCGACGTGGGAGCGCGTTGATTATTTTTTGAAAACGTTGACACTGCCCCAGTTATTTTACAAGCCTTCCGAATGGACATCGCCGCCGCCAAAGTCCATAAGCGAATGTTGTCCCTCGAAGTTTAAGTAAAGTTCACGTTATGCTTCTCGGTGGCTTGAGCACTGTGGCACTTTTCGTTTCGTCTCCCCGCGCCAACACAAATACGTGCGTTCAAGTGACTGGAAGTTTTACGGAAATACAAAAAGATCAACAAGACTGCGTGGTAGATCTCGCTGGAGTTGGGCACGCTCTGAGATCCTGCTGGTGGGGGGGGGTTTCTCTGTTGTGCGGCCACCCGAAGGTTGATAGCCATGAAAGTTGACGCTTTTGCTTTCCCCACGGTTTCCACCTCCGTAATCTCCGGCAGCAACGCTCGAGGTGCGTTCTTCCCCTCTGCCGTTCGTGTCGCTCTTCGAGTTGAATCAAAAGTGGCGGAGTTGCGAGAAGTTGCGTGGGAGCGCGATGCCGTTCCGCGAGGACCACCGCTATCCCCAGGCAGCGTGGATTTAAACCACGGCCGCCTCTCAACGCGGCTCGAGACGCTCGACCAGAAACAGCGGGGCCGATTTGTTTCATCGAAGCAGTCGGCCATAGGCTGAGATTAAAAAGGAAGATCTTGACACTGGACTTGACTCGGGGCAGGGAGTCTACGGCGTGGATGACCGGGGAAAGTGAATGCCAGACAATGGGGGCAGCATAGGAAAATTAGTGACCTTCCACTGAGCGAAGGCCGAGGGCTTCAAGAGAAAGCCGTTCCTGCGATAGGGGGCGAGCACTTGGGAGGAGAGTGGAGTGAGATGAGAGGGGAGAGATAGGAGAGCGTGTGGAGGGGAGTAGAGTGAGATGAGAGGGAGAAGTAGGAGAGTGTGGAGTGGAGTGAGATGAGAGGGGAGAGGTAGGAGAGTTTGTGGAGGGAAGTAGTGTGAGATGACTGGGGAGAGGCAGGAGAGTGCGTGGAGGGGAGTAGAGTGAGATGAGAGGGGAGAGGTAGGAGAATGTGGAGGGGAGTGGAGTGAGATGAGAGGGGAGAGTGTGTGGAGGGGAGTGAGATGAGAGGTAGGAGAGTGTGGAGGGGAGTGGAGTGAGATGAGAGGGAGAGGCAGGAGAGTTCGTGGCCATTGTCGTGCGGTCGACGTCACCGCTGCCATCCGGCCGCTGCGCTGCTTCTCAGGGAGCGTCTCCGCCTCTCCGCGTCTCCGCATCTCCGCGTCTCCGCATCTCCGCATCTCCGCGTCTCTGCGCGAATTCGCATTCACGCGGCCGCGCTCCGTCTGCGAGGATAAAAAGGGCACCGCCATTGATCAATGCTTGCGGGTTATTAGAATGGTGCACTGCTGTAGGTGCAAATGAGTAACAATTTCGATATCTGCGAGTTGTTGTTGAATCTTTAATTACAGGCTGCATTAGTCGTCTCCGGTTCCAGAGAACATTTCTAAAAATCTAAGAAAGGCACCCTTCCACGGGCAGTGTCACCGTTCTGAAAAGTTGAATGCTGCGAGCGCCGCTTGTGAATAGCAGCACACTTTCACTTGGCTGGGCATTGCTGGTTATTCGCTCTCTCTGTGTTCACTCGAGATAGCCATTACATATTCACATTTGAATGAATTCTTAAATCTTTGCAGACTGTTCCACCTGGACAACCAGTGCTCGCACATTATATCATCTTTGGCATCGTCACCGATGTTTGTTTTGTAAATTTTGGCCACTCGCCCTGGCGTAGGCCAATATTATTATTTATTTAGTTTCTCACCGAAACAATGCGTGGCACGTACGCTCACCGCAAACGCCGTCACTGATTATACCGCCTCGTTGCCATTAGAATGCGCGCCGGCGATTAAGACCGCGCGCGCTAAGAGACGCCCAAGTGAGTGAACTGAAATTGGCGGCGTGCGAGGAGGTAAGAGTGGCCTCTAGTTTTTTTGTGAAATGGCCCAATTACGCGCGCGGCCTTGACGCGCCGCCACGGGCTGGGGCAGCGCCCGGCCGCCGTGCCGTCCCCGCACTACAAGCGCCGCTTCTGTCGCCAATTTGTGGAGGTTGCGCGTGGGTGGGAGACGTGGCGGGGGGGGGAGGGGGGGCAAGCGCCCCCACAAGCCCTCCCACCCCACCACCCCCCACAACCACCACCCACCGCCACCGCCGGCAGCTGTGAGCGCCGCCCACCCTCCAGGTCCCTGTTCTCCCACCTCCCCTCCACCAAGCCCGACATCGGCACCCCCTCCCCTCCGCCCGCTTCCCCATTCCAAATCCGCTGCCCCCACACCCCTGCGTGGAGGCACCGCTGTGCGTGCACCGCAGCTGGGGGATGCGCTTTGTTGTAAAATCTATCACTGACATGAGATCACTGACGCATTGATTTGGCGCGTGTGCACTTTGGCAGGAGCACCGCTGGACGTCACAACACGAGCGCGTCGGCTCTTAATTGCTGCATTAGGTGGGTGGTGGTGGGGGGGCAAGGGTTTGTGTGGGGGGGGGGGGACACACAAATTTGAACTGCGGACGTTTTCCCTTTTTTGCACCGTAGGGGGGGGGAGGGGCGAGGAGTCCGGGAGGGGGCCGGCTCGCGGCCGCGGCGTGCGGCGCGCCGGCATTCGCGCGCGACGAGCGGAGAAACGCAGAAAGTTTCGCCGGATTGCCGTGAACGACGCCCGCTGTGGCGGCGCTGCCACGCCCGAGGGCGCCGTCGCGTGCCGCTGAGTGAATTATGGATGCTGAGTTTGGCTCAACGGCTGACAAACATGTTCTGCCGCGCGTAAGCGTCTTGCATTCTCAGGCAGGTCGGTGATGGCATCCGTTGATGGTGTCACCCAAACTATTTAAAGTATTTGCCAGGTAAGGCCCACTCAGCTATGTAGCTCTTTTTTAGAAGCGACCTGGCCACAAATGACCGCTCGACTAAGTGGCTTACAATTTGCAAATATATAGCAGCCAAATGACTCTAAATGCATGTTTCTAACTGCGGAGGGAAGAACTGAAGAAGCCGGAGAAAAATCCACGCAACCACGGGGAGAGAGGCACCCAGCCTCCAAATATATAGCAGCAGGCGTCACGGTCGGGGCCGAATTGACAACCTCCTGCATACCGGGCGAGGTAGTTAACATCTCGCAACCCAAAGAGCACTGCTGAGGAAGGCAAGGGCATGGCAAGCCACCTCGACTCTCGGGGCACTCTGAGTGCGATGATGCCGCAAGGTGAGGGTTGAGGGTGGGCTTGGATCAGACGTCTGCAGCTTAAGCCGTGGGTCCACTCTGGTGGGTCCGCTCTGGTGGGTCCGCTCTGGTGGGTCCTCTCTGGTGGGTCCACTCTGGTGGGTCCTCTCTGGTGGGTCCGCTCTCGTTAGCTGCGCTTGCCTTATGGACTCGTGCATGGGCCGTGCCAGAGGAATGTGCAAATGAGCACTGCCACACACTCGCTCGGTCAGGATAGAATTGAATAATTGAGACTTTTGAATTGTTCCATTAATTATTGTTAATATTTGAAATATCATCAACATTAATAAGCTTTGTCATCTTTGTAAATAATCTTTGTCGTGTTTTTTTACAGGTTTGTTAATAATACAAGTTGGTGCAGATTTTAAGTTTCACTTAAGTTTTAAACTAAACTATAATATTCTTTGGTTCTTTCGGTTAAGTCACGTCTAAAGATAAAAAATAAATTAAATAATATTATTTTATCTTTAGACGTGACTTAACCGAAAGAACCAAAGAATAATTCCTGCAGTCACGAGAGCTCCAAAATTAAGATGTAAACTATAATACTTAATATTTAACCAGGTAAGGCGCATTGAGCTGTATAGCTCTTTTTCAGAAGTGACCTGGCCACAAATGATATCTCAATGAAGTGGCTTATCATGTGGACATTTATAGCAGCCAAACACTTTAAATGCATTGTTCTAAATGTAGTGGGAACAATCGGAGGACCCGGAGAAAATCCACGCGACCACGCGGAGACCATGCAAACTCCAAATATACAGCAGGCGTCAGGGTCGGGATCCAGCCTGCAACCTCCTGTGTGTTAGGCGAGGTAGTTAACATTCCGCCACTGCAGCGCCTCTTTTTTCCAACCCTTTGCCGATCCGCTGCTATAAGAAGGGTTCCCCATACCGTGTGGGTTGTTGACCATACTTCACCAAGCATTGACAGCCAAAGCTATTTCATTTGCATGAGGCGCTGGACGGGTGTGTGGGCCTCGTGAGTGCTGCTCATATCCCACGGGCTGCCCCCCTCTCAAGTGCTCGTTTTGCAGACGGCGGCCTCGTGGCGCCGTTACCGTTTGGATTTTAATGTAAAATCCCGGCAACGATTGAGCCGCCGATTGGAGGCGCGCACCAGGCTCCTGCAGCCGGTGCTCGCGCCTCGGAGGTAGCTCCGGCTGCCCTCAGCGGCGCGGTTGTCGCATTAATTGTCTCCGCAGCGTTCACCCCCGCGGCTAATTGGTTGTATTTTAACCTTCGCAATTACGCGTTGCAGCGCGGCCGATGCTGGCAGGCAAGTGAGCCGCACGCCGGCCGACCCGGCGCTTTGGGAAATAACGAGGCGAGCGTCGGCGGCGTCAAGCGAAGCGAGCCGCGTGGCTCGTGTGGCTCACGTGGCTCGTGTGGGTCACGTGGTACGGGTGGGTCACGTGGCTGGTGTGGGTCACGTGGCACGTGTGGCTGGTGTGGGTCACGTGGCACGTGTGGCTGATGTGGGTCACGTGGCACGTGTGGCTGGTGTGGCTCGTGTGGGTCACGTGGCT
>CM025627.2:11024993-11040472 GCA_014621495.2 Entosphenus tridentatus
GTGGAATGTGTTCATGGTGGAATGTGTTCACAGTGGAATGTGTTGATAGTGGAATGTGTTCATAGTGGAATGTGTTCATAGTGGAATGTGTTCATGGTGGAATGTGTTCACGGTGGAATGTGTTGATAGTGGAATGTGTTCACAGTGGAATGTGTTCATGGTGGAATGTGTTCTGTGGTGTAGTCGGTGTGCACTGTGAGTTGGCGAGCGGTTAATCGAAATTGCTGTGTTCAAACTGGTAAAAATATTTTTCCTATGAAAGAATTGTTCTTTTAATCTATATTCTAATCTTAATTACAACTGTGCTAATAGCATTGGTGTCACACATGGAAACATCCGTTGTATCCCTCACACAGAAGTATGCCACCCCCACGTGAGTGAACGTGTTGTGGAAGTAGATATCACAGAACTGCTAAAGAGAAATGGTTTTTTTTCTCACACTTGAATTTAACCGAATTTATTGCAATATCAACTTGAAAAGATAGGGTTTGTTTTGCAGTGAAAGGTGCCCATGCTTAGACCATCAACTCACTCCACTCAATCAAGGGTGGGGTGAAACCCACAATTGAACCCAAGATCTCAGCAGTGCCAGCTCATTGATCGACCCCCTGAGTCACCCAGCCTCCTGAAAAGTAAAGTTTATTAAGATCATAGAAAAAAACACATCTTTTTTTAAATGCACTCCAAGTATTTTCAGCTTGGTTGATAAAATAATACTACAAACAACTCAATTTAAATGTTTACGGTTATTCACAAGAGGAAATGTTTGTGTGTATATGTTGAACTTCTATCGCACCGTGCGTCGCAAACCATGCTCATCGGAGGTGCGGGTTTATGATTGTGATAGTTTACAGAACCTGTGACTTCTGTACAGATGTAAGCATGGGGGAGCAAGTGCTAAAGTGATTCTTCCACCGTGCTATGAAACTTGTGATTCCCAGGCATGGCTAATATGAGTGGTGGGTGAATTATTAACAGGTCCTTAACCACACCTCACTGACCGGCATGGTGAATTATGGGCAAAGAATCCCCATGTCTGACTTAACGTGGGGAATGAGGAGGTCTTCATCCAGCGAACGTGCCGTATGTTATTGTAGTGTAGGCTTGCTTCATCACGAAAATGCAACACATATGCAAGTCAACAAATTATCTAAACAATTGTGGAACAAACGCTGTAAATATATATAGGGGTAAAGGTGCAGCCCTGAAACGGCTTTCTCACGCTACTGATGGTGGCAGACGGTATTTGGCCTACTCTTCCACGCTTTACCCGACCACACGCCCCCTACCGATCGACTAACTATGGCGTCCCCTTTCTGACTGCTGGCTTAAGAGAAAGAAGACGGGGAGGATTTAAGAAACTTGGCACCATCGTTGTATTTGCAGCCGCGGGCGATCGAATCAAAGTCCGGTGTGCTCACCATTACACACCCGCGTGTTCACAAGTAAAAAAGAAAATCCACCTGCAAGAAAGATCAACCCCACGAAGGGAGAGAGACTCCTACCGTGAGTCGCCGCACCTCCTCAATTCCGCCTTGAGGGTGTTTCTGCGAACGAGAGGTGCGAGGGAGAGAGATTGAGTGATCCTCTCCAGCAGCCCCGACACGTTGGGGAGCGAAAGCTTTCGTTATTTCGTGTTCGCCGGGACGAGACGCGAGAATGTTAGAGAAGCGGGGAGCTCCGGGAAGG
Source organism: Entosphenus tridentatus (assembly GCA_014621495.2). Taxonomy (NCBI): domain Eukaryota; kingdom Metazoa; phylum Chordata; class Hyperoartia; order Petromyzontiformes; family Petromyzontidae; genus Entosphenus; species Entosphenus tridentatus. The sequence goes on from CM025627.2 coordinate 11,026,683, forward strand.
CCCTCTCTGGGACGCCGTCTCCTCGCCCACGGCAGCCTGTGGCCACTCGTCACGCGGGCGGATTGAACGCGCCCGCACGACCCCTCGGAGGCGCTTGACGGGAGAGTGGCAGCAGCAGCAGCGGCAGCGGCAGCGGCGGCGGCGGCGGCGGCGGCAGCGGCGGCAGCAGCGGCAGCAGCGGCAGCAGCAGCAGCGGCAGCAGCAGCAGCGGCAGCAGCAGCAGCAGCAGCGGGGGTCGTGCCGGGATTCGCTTTGCTTCGATGCAGACCTCGACGAACGTCTCTTCGAGACTGGACAGTCGTTTCGTTGTTTTATGTGCGAGACAACGTCGGCAGTGGTGCGTAAACACAAATAACAACAACTCCAACACGTTTTTAGATGACACATTTAGCTGGAATTAAATACATATCGGCGGCGTTTACAGAAATGGCCAGCCTACATCTGTGAGCTCTCAAGAAGGGCCATTGCCCGAAACGTCACCTGTTACAGTGAGGAGAAAAAAGTATTTGATCCCCTGCTGATTTTGTACGTTTGCCCACTGACAAAGAAATGATGTCTATAATTTTAATGGCAGGTTTATTTGAACAGTGAGAGACATAATAACAACAACAAAATCCAGAAAAACGCATGTCAAAAATGTTATAAATTGATTTGCATTTTAATGAGGGAAATAAGTATTTGACCCCCTCTCAATCAGAAAGATTTCTGGCTCCCAGGTGTCTTTTATACAGGTAACGAGCTGAGATTAGGAGCACACTCTTAAAGGGAGTGCTCCTAATCTCAGCTTGTTACCTGTATAAAAGACATCTGTTCACAGAAGCAATCAATCAATCAGATTCCAAACTCTCCACCATGGCCAAGACCAAAGAGCTCTCCAAGGATGTCAGGGACAAGATTGTAGACCTACACAAGGCTGGAATGGGCTACAAGACCATCGCCAAGCAGCTTAGTGAGAAGGTGACAACAGTTGGTGCGATTATTCGCAAATGGAAGAAACACAAAAGAACTGTCAATCTCCCTCGGCCTGGGGCTCCATGCAAGATCTCACCTCGGGGAGTTGCAATGATCATGAGAACGGTGAGGAATCAGCCCAGAACTACACGGGAGGATCTTGTTAATGATCTCAAGGCAGCTGGGACCATAGTCACCAAGAAAACAGTTGGTAACACACAGGACTGAAATCCTGCAGCGCCCGCAAGGTCCCCCTGCTCAAGAAAGCAGATATACATGCCCGTCTGAAGTTTGCCAATTAACATCTGAATGATTCAGAGGACAACTGGGTGAAAGTGTTGTGGTCAGATGAGACCAAAATGGAGCTCTTTGGCATCAACTCAACTCGCCGTGTTTGGAGGAGGAATGCTGCCTATGACCCCAAGAACACCATCCCCACCGTCAAACATGGAGATGGAAACATGCTTTGGGGGTGTTTTTCTGCTAAGGGGACAGGACAACTTCACCGCATCAAAGGGACGATGGACGGGGCCATGTACCGTCAAATCTTGGGTGAGAACCTCCTTTTCTCAGCCAGGGCATTGAAAATGGGTCGTGGATGGGTATTCCAGCATGACAATGACCCAAAACACACGGCCAAGGCAACAAAGGAGTGGCTCAAGAAGAAGCACATTAAGGTCCTGGAGTGGCCTAGCCAGTCTCCAGACCTTAATCCCATAGAAAATCTGTGGAGGGAGCTGAAGGTTCGAGTTTCCAAACGTCAGCCTCGAAACCTTAATGACTTGGAGAAGATCTGCAAAGAGGAGTGGGACAAAATCCCTCCTGAGATGTGTGCAAACCTGGTGGCCAACTACAAGAAACGTCTGACCTCTGTGATTGCCAACAAGGGTTTTGCCACCAAGTACTAAGTCATGTTTTGCAGAGGGGTCAAATACTTATTTCCCTCATTAAAATGCAAATCAATATATAACATTTTTGACATGCGTTTTTCTGGATTTTGTTGTTATTCTGTCTCTCACTGTTCAAATAAACCTACCATTAAAATTATAGACTGATCATTTCTTTGTCAGTGGGCAAACGTACAAAATCAGCAGGGGATCAAATACTTTTTTCCCTCACTGTATATATTTGTTTCCTTTTAGGGAGGCGTTATTGACGAATGTTAGCTTTTTGGGGGGGGGGGGGTGAAAATTTTTCGTCTCTTCCCTCTGTGGGATCATCTCACAGTGTTATTGACAATAACCCTTGCGAAGTGAACTCATCAATATAACTTTCGTTTGACTCCTAGAGATCGATGACACATCATCATCCCGCCGTTTTGTTCTGATACTGGTCACGTGACAAATCACCCCCTTGCCCGTCTCAGCTGTTGGCTGGAATCGCCATCGTTCGCGTTTGAGATTTGGCTTCCCAGTCTCGTACATTTGTGTTCGCTTCGTTAGTGTTATGAATGATGGCATGGCATTCACGTATACTTTGCATAAACCTTGGCATCATCAATTACGACGCACACACAACTGTATCGTGAGCGTCAGAATCGATTTTAATCGATGACTCAATGCGTCGTTAACGTCCCAACTGATTCCCTGGGCGACAAATATATGAGGACATTAGCAATACAAATAACAGTTTTTATAAATAAAAATACTTAAGATGCTTTAATTAATCATACAATTAATTAGAACTGAGCGGCATTTGCAACTGGGCGCTGAAAAATTGGCACCATTTCCCAAGGACTTAGAGATGACGAAACGCAATCCCACGTTCAATGGCCCCAAAAGCAACCAAAAAACACTGTCAAAACATAAAACAAGTCGTAGAAATCTTGATTGAAGACGGTGAGTATATTTTAAAACATACAAGGTCATTCGTAAACTTTAAATTCAAATGGTATTCCATCGAGTGCTTGAAGGAGCTTTCTCGCAGGATCACACGTGTGGAACAAACGTGCGGAGGGTTTCACGTGTTTGTCACTTACCCTGTTATGTCCCTGATCTGAGGCAACAGAGAGTTTAATTTCATCCCGCTTTTTATTTATTATCCTGTTTGTACTTTATCCTCCGTGAACCCGTTTCTCCCCGACCCTTTCATTCCTACATTTTGGTGACCGACTGTATCTCCGACGAGGCCGAGATATGTGTCAGACTCTCAACGTGTTGCCTAATAATAACATGCCGGGGAGATTAAAGCGCTCGATTCAAACCCCGCGTCACCCTCTTACCTCCCTTACACACAGTGGCGCATGCCCTGTTTTGTTTAGCGCGATAGCTCGGGCAATTTCAGGCCAGCCTCGCAGCCAACTTCAATAAAATGATAGGCTACTCTTAACGGGTCTGAAACATGGTAATCTTCCAATCATTCCTCACTGCAATGGCTAACCAGTCGGCAAGGTCTGGTGGCCTCTGCCACAAAAGCCGGCTGTCTTCCTGGGGTAATTCGGGGTTACGCGATGGGCTGACAACCCACCGTTGTATAAACAATCTTATTAAAATCGGGGAACCTGCCGCAAACGTCGGAGGCAGTGGCCACACTCTCGCGGACTCACTGGGAGCAGGGATTGTGGGACTCGCGCGTGTTTAGAACCAAATAACATTTCCCACGGCGCGCTCGGATGGGAGATGCCCGGCGCGGCATCTTGTCGCCGGAGATTTGTCTGAAATCTCTGGCGACAGCCCGAGCCGAGTTTGATCAAGGTTAGGTGTGCTGAGTTTTACTATTATAATAGATTATATATTTTTTTTATATGTATAGCGGACATGTAAAGATGCTTCGATTATTCAATTAAACTTAATTGTTACACTCGCACAGGAAACTCGCATAAAGTCGTGTTTGTAAGAATTTCTTTTTTTGTTATTTACGGACATTATATGCATATGGAATTATGATATTATGTACAACAAAACTGTTACGAACAACATAGAATACAGTACAGTAATCCAAAAGAGATGGTGAAACGAGATTAAAAAGTATTAATTCTCATAGAGACCTATGATCCCAAAATAGAGACAATTTATCGAATTACTTAGGGGGTGAATGTTTACAGTTTACAACTCCTCTCTTAATTTTCATATTTGATAACCTTATTATTTGAAAATTTCTTTTTATCAACGTTTTCAATTCCAATCGGATACGAATTCGGCTTAAACGTAAGCTGGCGTGATCCCATAAGGAATCCCATAAGGATTTCATAGGATTAACAAAGGATACGTTTCGGTTCCTAATGGGATATCATCGAGCTTTTTTTTTATTTAAGTGGAATGTCAATTAGGACTTCTTTAAGCCGGAGGAGCATTACTGCCGTGGTCGGTCTTAGAAAGATCCCATTCACGCTCTCTGCTACATCGCACAGAAACCCCACAGCACGCGGTGCGGGTGATAGTGGTGGTGGTGGTGCTTTCTGGGTCATGTCGCCCGCATGCCCAGCCACCGCGTGCCTAAGCTTTTGTTCGGCCGGATAGAGAGGGCTAAACGGGCGCGGCACGGGCTAGAGAAGAGATGGAGTGATGTGGTTAAAGAGCGCAATTTTAAATAAGTAAAGCGATACAATTTCTCACTTGACTCCACCTTTCCGTGTTTGCCTTGCACGATAAATGATGTTTGTCAATGAGCTGTCCCCTATTTTAAACCATGTGCTATTTTTTTAAATGTCACCAGGTAAGGCCCACGGAGCTGTCGAGTTCTGTTTTTAGAAGCGACCTAGCCACAAGTGACACCTCAAAGAAGCGGCTGATCACGTGGACATTTACTCGCAGCCAAATAACTCTAAGCGCACGTTTCTAAACCTAGTTACATATAGGACCTTGTATTGAAGTGAATGGACACGTCACGATGCTGCTGCTGCTGCGGTGTAAGAGCTCACGTGTCGTACTTGCAATCCAGAAGTCGCGAGATCGATCTGTCTCGACGTGCCGCTCGACACGATGGCACGCGGTGCTTCACCCCCCCCCCGCCCGCCCCTGTCCACCTGGCCGTGCCAATGGACTAGGCTCGTGGGTCAGCAGGAGGCGAGCGTGTGATGTGGGGTAGAGTGTGGTCACTCCCACCTCTTCCAAGACGTCTGGCCGGCGTGGAAGAGTAGCCCAAAGTACCCCCCCCCCTCCAGCGGAGGAGCTCCATGTAGTGGAGACCCTTCCGCCAGCCAGCTATGTCAGAGCCGCACCTGTATCTCTCTTGTTGTTGTTGTTGTAAGCTGGACACGTGGGGGCGTTCGAGCTCTCCCGTCTCGCTCGCCCTGCGGAGGGCGCGCTGGTGTCGCCCTCGGCCCGGCGTGACTCGTCGACCCAGATGAGCGAGCTGCCGCGAAGGACGTGCACCACGACATCGTTAACCCGTCTGCGCAGACCGTGGGCTTGCTCGACACCTCGCTCGTTCCTTCTCGACACGTGCCAAGAAGGAAATGCTTTGCTTTGTTTTCCTGGGTTTTCGCGACGGACCGGTGGCGCGCTCGAAAATCGGGCTCTGAATTCCCAGCATTGCTCTCGTCGCGAGCAAATGCAAGATTCGTACGATATAAATCGGCAAAGACAAATTAATTCACGGCCCGTGGTCAATTCACCGCTGGATAAAGGCTTCCTCGTACTGTGGCTCATGGGAGTCGTTTGACCATACTTCACCACACTGGTAAAAAGAGGGGCCAGGACCGGCTCTGATTTCAATCGCCAGATATATGTTAAGCGTGACCGGGAATTGAACTCCGATGGGCCATAGTTCGTCGTGCAGTGTGCTAATGAATGCGCCACCACTCCACGCGACCTGCCACCAAACCCCAAAGAGGCGCATGCATCGTACACACTGTGAAGTACATTCAGTGTAGATTCACAGTCATTGGCAGTGGATCGAGAGGTGAACCTGCCCCACGCTGTTGGATCACACGATGTAACACAACTTTTGTTCCTGGGTAGGAAGTGTTATTTCGTAATTGCTCATGCCTAAAAAGTACAGAAAATGGCTATTATTGCCCACAAACTTTGATTTTGTGACCAGGATAGTAATATTTTGAAATGTACCTATTTTCAATGAGAAAACGGGCGAATTTGTGTCTTTTCGTTCACATAAAGTCAGAAAAAAACACATGAATAAAAATGTACATGTATTTATACTAAAGTAATAAAAAAATACTAAATATTTAGAAACCAAAGCCTCAAATGAGTACCTGGTGCGATGTGTAAACATTGGCACTGGGGAGACAAAGGCGGCCGGGCGTGGTGCTGCCTTCCCCCTCACCACCAGTACCCGCACGTTGTGCGGGTACTGGTGGTTATTTTTACCACACTTCAGCACGCTGGTCGGTGCGAGTTGGTGACGGTTGGGAGCATAGATGTTGGAGCGTAGTGCAGTGCAACATTGGATTTCACTGTGCTGCCTCCTGCTGGCGATGCAGCCCACAACACCTGTTTGGTGCGTGGTGGTCGCCCATACAAGCACGACATTCCAGCTGATTTGGCCATAGCCTTGAAGAATCACGTTTGTGCTTAATTGTCTGAACGCGGCCACGTGTGCAGGTGTAGGTCAGGCGTGCAGGTCCACACCGTGCTGGTGATGCTCCTGCCTCGCCCGTGCCAGATACGTGTGTGCTTGCCTCGATGGGCTCCCAGCTGGTCATGAATAAAGCGTTCGTCAATGATTGAAACGTGGCAAAGATAAATGCACGCCAGATTGCAATCCGGGGCACGTCTATCAATTGTAAGATTCTCTCTCCATTGTCACTGGACACGTGGAGGCAGCATGTATTGCTTCCCAGTCAAGGTTCTTACTCATGTTCGGCAACATTTGTTTTACTCGGGCAATGTGATTTGATGTAAGCGTCGTGAAGATTTCGAGCAAATTAACTGACACTAGATTTTCATATTATGTTGATGACTGCAATTTTTTACCTCCAGTTTTTGTGCCACTGTTTCGTGTTTTTGATATTGAGAATTAGTATTTTCTCTCTGGACTTTGCTGATCTGAAACAAATATAACCATGGAGTCTCGGTGGGCACTTACCAAATTATCCGTCAGGGACAACCATCACTGCGACAAATGGCCTGAGTGCAAGGTGGTCAGCAGACAGCAATGCAACCAAATCCGATGTTGAACTTTGCTTCTATGGCCCTGCGTCCATGCCGCCTGCCCTTAGCAGTCCATTAATTACCAGCATGGCGAAGTATAGTCAAACAACCTCCACGATCCGCACGGCGTGGCGGGAGCACTTATCCAGCAGTGGAGTGACAAAGGGGGGCTAAGCATGTGGCCTTCTACATGTGAAGGGCAGTTCCACGGTAACGGAAGTGCAGACACGGACAGAGAGCCTGGTAATCGTGACATTTAACACCGGCATCACTTTTATTTCAGTTTGACACGGAGGCTTTCGCGACCAGTATTCATGATCAAGTTGTTTTGAGTGAGATCGCTGGATGTAATTACCAGCGAAACGTCACAGTACTCAAATTGTAAATGTTGTGGAGTTACTCTCCAACACACCGGCGTGCTGAATTAGTCATTATTGGCACGTTCTGTTTACGCAACAAACCTTACTAATTGGCTGTGTCTGGTGGTGGCGGCTAAACGACACATTGATACTTACGCGATCTAACCCAAAGCACTTTGGCTTTTGCTGTTTATTTTGTATGACCTCACACAAGAAGGTTGGTGCAATGCGTAAAAGAGCCCATCTCACCATCGTGTCTAATGTGTCTGCGATTCCTCTTGCAATTCTGTTACCGTGGACTAGGCTGCAGTATATTTGCACGTGTCGGTGGAACGTGAGTAGCTGTAAATGGGACATGGTATTGCTTATCGTTACTAGCCGAGGGGTTGATTGGTACCCACGCACGAACTCATGAACATATAAACACGTGGCTTCGTGGCTCGTGCAGAGCCGGGCGACGTTGGGCCAACGTCGTTCTCGCGACGTTCAGACGACCTCGACTGCCCACCCAGCCGCCGCCAGGAGCGCTCTGCGTCGTCGCAGGGCGTCGGTCCACGTGGCTCGTCGACAAGACGCCGGCGACTGTCAGCGAGGCAGCTGCTGCGCCTCGACCGAGTGTGCCTGAGTCAAATGCGGCGAAGTGGGACGCAGACAAAGATCGCCCATGTAGTCTACGCGGGCTGCTGGGGCAAGTGCTGTGAGACGTGCCCACTGAGTAGTGCTGGGCAACGCTGCAGTGGGCGGCGTGCGACGCGACACTCCGACGTTCTTCGTGGTCGTTCTGTGCGCGCGAGCTGGACGCCGGCATCCACGTGGCACGCGGTCGCACGAGACTCACGGGGGGACCAAATTTCTGTCCGTACGTGGTTGGGTTGGTGCTGCTGCCCTGTGAGTCTGCATGCGTGGTGGTGCCTCGTTGTCAAGAAAGGACGCAGCGACGGTCAAAACACGCGGCCTTGGAGATTTGTCGCAGAAAATGGGACATGAGGAATATTCGCGAACACGTACATTTACTCCCCAGTCTTGTCGTCTCAAAATTTGACTGCGGCTCTTGGCTGGTGAAGCGCAGGTCATTTCACCCGTGCTACCGCCTTGATCATCATCATCTTCTTCTTCTTCCATGATCTATCAGCTGCTGGGTGACGTCATCTCCATCTCTCATGGCCTTGCGATGCGACAATCCACCTGGCTCCCGCACACGACTTGACACCATTGCCTCGTGTCCGTAGCGGACGTCCTCTGCGGCAGGTTCCCTCCTCTCCGGCTCCCACTCCCACTCCCTCACTCCCTCACTGGCCTCGACCACCGTCCACCAGTCCCTACCATGCACGCGTCTTTCCCAAGCTCCTCTTTCTTCTGTTAACAGTCAATGCGATATCTCAGAGGGTTCTCGTATTGATCTCTCACTCGACAAGGGGTATTGTATCAAAAGGGAACATCGTTCGCAGATGGGTGCGTCGCCGCCCAGTGTCCGTGATGTGTGTGTGTGGGGGGGGGGGGGCTTATTCTGGAAGCGCGGCGGTGTGAGGGGGGTGGGTTGGGGGGCACAGAAGCCAGAGCAGCATGCGCCCTGCCCCCTACGGAGTGAGCTCTACGTGGAGACGCTCTCTGCTCTGCTTAGCATTCTGCCGCCGCTCTGTGTGTGTGCAGTCAGTGAAGTAAATAACGAACATTATGTCCTGTGCAGTCCGCTGATCGAACGTAGGAAAAATTCAAAAATGTATACATTTGTACCCCCCCCCCCCCACACACACACAGCAAGGCAGGAGAATCACGTGGGAATCGCATTGGAAGTAAGAATGGCACCGCCGTTGCTGTAAAGGGAGGGCTCTCTTGAGACTCAAAGCCATAAACTCCGCTCTTTTTTTTTATTAAAATCATTACCGCGGCGTGTGTGTGAAGCAGGACGCGGCTACGCCGCACGCAAACGAATAGCCGCACGCCTTCCTTAATTCATCGAAACTTTTGGGATCATTGGAGATAATCATTCCGACCTCCATTTCAGCGGCGGATATTCTAATTTTTTAATTATTATTATTTAAATAAAAAACTCACGCTAAAAAAAATGTAAAATAAAATGCAGGCGAGGGCCTGAAAGCCAGGAACAAAAGGGGGTATGAATACATTAGCATGCATAATGAATTTTCTGCCACAGCAGCCGACTTAAGGTTCGAGTGTTAATTTGAGGCAGTCTGGCAAGCGTTAATGATGGCATTAAAAAAACCCACTACAAATGTCAGAGCTAATTGTTGTCATGCTTGGGATCAGGGAAAAGTATAATGTAGGAGCCCATCTAAAGCACATTTACTTCGAGCTGACTATAAATTGTGCTTCAGCCGCCTCGGCCGTGTTATTGTCCTGGCAGTATCTCGCAGCCGAATGTCTCGGGCGGCAGTGATATTCAGGCGAAATTGCGATAATACTTTGTTTTAATTAGCGATTCTAAAGTTGCACGGGAGGCAACTTGGGACGGAATGCGGAAGCCACCGCGAGGCACGGCTGCATGCAGCGTCAACGCGCATTCACATTGCACGTGGATAGGGTTAGGACCGAACTAATTGTTCAGCATTAATAAGTTATTATTTTTTATAAATAATTGACAAGACTATAAAATTAAGTGTTCGTGATTGCACCCCCCTCCCCCACGCCCTGCTTAGTTAATTTTAGCAAAAAACGGATCCAACGTTGGCCCTCGGCTCTCCTCCATCCCTGGGTTGTGAGACGCGCGAGGGAACGCGTCCTCGCGACTGCTTCGCAGCCACCCACGCTACGCACGCAGCCACCGCTCATCGCTGAGCGAGACGATGGGTTCTTGTCTCTCGGACTGTGACGGGAATCTGACCATCGCGCGGATTCCGGTCATCCTTGCAGCAGCAGCAGCAGCAGCGGCGGCGACTTTCGCCTGGACATCGGACAAAGGCGGTGGTCACCGCATTGCGCGGCGCTTTCAGATGCGCTGCTTCTGCGGTCGTCTGGAACCCTCTTTCTTCCGATATTATGAAGCCATTTGAGCTGTGCACTTTTAAATCATGATGTATATGTAAAACAATTTTTTTGATTGTTGTCCTTCACCCGCACCTCCGATTAGCGCGGTTGGCTACGTACGGTGCAAAAGAAGTTCAACATACACACACACATACCAACCGCCATGCTGTGACGAATGTGACCCGATTTTATGTGACAATTCTGTGTGACGATTCTACTTCAAGAATCGATCGTCTTTCACCTCGTTTGTATCGTTCCCCGCATTAACTTATTCGGTCCCGTTTGTTTAAATGGGCTCTAAGTTCGTATGAGCATTTTAACTCGCATATGATTTGCGTCAACTGTCAATACTCGATTTGGCACACGCATGAAGCCGCACGCATGGGTGCACGTATCGCGAGCTCAAATAATCGATTGCAATTGACGAATCAATTAATAATTGTCTAGAATTCAAAATTCAAAATCACGCGTGTCATCAGAAACGCCACCGCCAAACGCACTAAATCACTGCCAATTTGCGTTTCGTGTTCCGCTCCACGGCAAAATCGCTGACGGCCTTTCAAGTGATCACCTTGTCGGCTCTCGTTAGTCTCCCCTCGAGTGAACGCGCATCATCCTTCGTGAATGTCGCGCACTCGCTTGGTGGTTGTGCGCATCGCACGACACAGAATTCGCACCACTTCTCCCTGCGCACTCGGTGCCACTGACTTCTACGACGTCTTGATATTCCGTGTCTATGATGACACTCTGTGCATTTAAATAGCAATCAAAGTCCCATCGATAATAGTGGAACAATTATGAGATATGTTTTAGTTTTCATCGATAACAATGGACAGGTCTCGTATTGTGTACATTTACTCACATCTACTGGCAGTCCTGGGCCAGTGGTGGAAGTTCCACATTCGCATGGAACTTCCACTATCGCATTTCCACAAAGGGTTTCTCGTGTTATTGAATTGAACCCCGACTGTTGGCGAGTCCACGTGCGCTGTTCGTGAATTGCTTTAGGGTGGAGCGATGGCACACAGTCGTTCACGCATCGCGCTCATGATCTCAGCAATCCAAGTTCGATTCGCAGCCACGGCTAACATCCGTGTTGAGTGCACCTGCACCGGTCCTGGCCACCCAGCCCTTCGCCGACCCCCATGACCGACACGGTGTGAGGAAGCTGTCATCCAGCAGTGCATTGACAAAGGGCTGCGACTTGCTATTTTGGTCACGGGGGAGTGCTCACGACGAGTCTCAAAAGGAACGCCGCGCGTTGTGACGCAACAGCTCCGTGTCGCCAAACTCCTCTCGCTCCTGCAGCGCCTCTTGACTTGCATAGACATTGAGAGCGGTGTCATTTGGGAGTTAATAAATCTGTCCTTCAGTGGAGGCTTTGGGCTCACATTAGCCAATCTGTGAACTTGAAGTCCGACTTTGTGCACTCTGACCCTGTGGCACCACCTTGGCTTAATGTAAAAAGACACCTAAAGATTATAGCTGGTATATTAGCAACACTATTTAAATACTCAATCATAGGGTTATAGCCAAGGTCATGAACGATTACAGAGCCAGCTACACTACAACCAAAATATCATTGTGCGCGCTGCCCAGGCTGTAATAGTCCCCGTAATGCCAAGTGGTTTTATTTCATTGCAAGTTACGGCTTTACATGTATTACGTTTAGCACTACGTTATATTTAGCACTACATGACATTCTGCATTACATTTCATTGATGACGGAACAGAAAACCAAAGTGTAAAAAGAACACAACACATGCACGGGTGGAGAAAATACAAAGATCCTCCGTGTGGCCTTTAACAGAATGTTGGGGGCTTGGGCTGTTTGCGAGCACCTATTAAAACCGGCAAATATATCATCTCACGTGTCAAATTTACCGAACTCGATCGCTAAATTATAGGTTACGTGATAGCGAAATTCTGTATCTTGAGTTGCCGCGTAACGAGCGATGACTGTACTGGACTTATTGTTGGCTGAGCTGACTGAGTGGAAGTCCAGAACCGGTCAAGACGTCTCTGGCCACTGTAGCTATCCATGTATCAAAGTCAGGTTTCCAGGTTTGGAGCGTAGTGTGCTAACTACTGCACCACCGCTCTTCATGGACACACACACACACACTATAAAGGGAATTTTCTTTTGGCCGATTATCTAAAAAAATAACCCCAAGGATGCCTTTCATGAACAAATTGCATCACGCGTAACAAACACGCGACGCAGTGCGACGAGTGCCCGGTCACCCGCCGCGTTTCTTGCGGCTGAAAGCCCCTCCACGCGGTGTTGGCCGACTCGCTCCGTGCCCAGGGTGGGGAAGCGGGTGCGGGTGGTGGACGCCACGTGGCCTCTCGCTTGGCGCCAGCAGGGGCCGGCGTGTGGGCGACCGCTCATCGGGAGTCTCAGTGCGACAGAGCTCGGGGTGGGGGAGTACAGCCCCCCCCCTTCCTCCTCCCCACCGGACACCTCTTTTGGGATCTGCCGGCGTACATTTGAGTTTGAGCCAAGCCCGGTTGAGTTGTAACTTTGCTCCTTGGCTGTGTTTCCATAGTTCAACGGGGATGTTATTGATGGACCACTGCCGCGTGTTATCTCGGTGTGGTCTGGGACTGTTGTGGTGTTCTTTTCTGCTGCCTTGCCCAAGCTTGGGGAACATCACGTGACTCGCTTCGCTTCTTTCTCAAGTTTTAACTCCTCCAATGGCTGCATTCCGAATGCCGTGGCACGGCACTATTGACCGTGCGGTGCCATCATCGTACGAGGCAGTAGCCGTGCCACACGATTTACGTTTCGGGATCTCTAGAGATCCGCTTGAATGGCAACACAATGCAACTTTCAGTGATTGCAAAGGGCCGGCCGGACAGAGTCGTTGCCCCTTCGCCGTTGCCAAAGGGCTCTGGCTGTTTGTCCGCAAGACCCTTTTCGATGGCAGTTACGTTGCGCTCGGCAAGCGACAACATGCAAAGCATTTACATTCAGTTATCTGGTCGTATTGTGACAAAACATTTTTTACTTTTCGAATAAAAATTGTCCCGATCACCAAACCCCCATTGCGTGCGCGTGACGGCAACGCGGTTGTGTCCACCTCCCGAGTCGCTTCATTTATTCTCGAAGGCTGTGGGAATACCGCGAGCAGAATTCATCGGGAGCTTTTTCATGGCTGATTTTCAATTACAAGTGCTTGCAATAAAACGAGACGGTCATAATTAAATCATAAACATTATCTGAAAGATGGTCAGAAAAAAAGAACATTTTCGGTCCACGCATGTGGGAGTATGCGGTTGATGAATGTAATATTTAACAAAAAAATGCAAGCTGCATTAAAACTACTCATTAATGTACATGAAACTGAAACATTCAGTGCGTGATGAATGTTTTATATTTGCCATCATATTTTATATCATCAACGTGAAATTACAGCGATTCCACTTCGCATTTACAAACATT